>CAMZMU010000071.1:9909784-10196770 GCA_947311845.1 Poa pratensis
TTGGTCATCATTGTAAACCTTGGCTGACGTGTCATCTCCTTTATGTATGATTGTGCAGACTGGTTCCATACAGTCGCGACTTGGTTGACCATGTAACTCTGCAATTTCGCCTTGATATGATCTCCATTATCCGAGTGGTTAGCTCAGAATGTCAGTCCTCGTGATAATTCATCTTTTTCCAAACTGCTCCATATGTAACTGTGACTTGGTACCTTCATCTGATTTGGTCCCCCTTCTTGGGTTGTCGCCAATCGACGACAAAACAAACTCTTCTCCTATGGTTTTGGTGTTCTCTTGAACCTTGAACTCTGTAGTTACCATTCTTGACATGCTTGATATGGCATCTCTGTGATACCAATGTGCTTCCATCCAACTACTTCACTTCCATCTTCCTTTAGTGACTTGTCATCATTTTATCGATGACTCTCTCATCCACTCCTGGTATTATGTTGGTGTATCCAACACAACATTATCTCCTTGTACATTTCTAATCTCTAATCATGTACGGTGGTTGGGTGGTTAATTCCTCTGTTCTATCTCTGGTAATGCATCACCATAGACGATCAACTTCTTATTTATTCCGTCGGAATTGGAATATCCATGCTTTTCCAGTGTTCATACTCCTTTATCTTCACCCTTCTAATACTCTTAGACTCATAAGTTCTACTAAACTTCTTCTCAGGCTCGATCTAAGTAGTATCCATATCTCCTTATTACTCCAACAATAACTTATTCCACCAAGTTGCGACAACTCATATGTATTCTGCATAATGTCAGTCTTCCTTCTTGAGTTTGCACTACCATCAAAAGACTTCATGACTTGATATGCAAAACTTCATAACCTTCCTTCTTGATATTGCCTCTTCATGTTGCTTTCCTAACATCATCTTCATTAAAACTTCATCCAACTTATTCTAATACTGTTGGTCGAACTTACTTCATTCATCCATCCTCTTGTGTACTCGTCAAATACGCCTCCATGTCCAAATATGAAGAGATACTCTCCACATTCCACATCTTTATTGACTTCTGTCTTCTGGACTTCCTTATCTTCATGAGCTTTATTTATTGCCTTCTCTTTCTAGTAACTCGTCTCTCCCTCACACTAATCCTATCTACCTCTAGATTAGTAACATCAAGAAAAGAACTCAATGTGTCAATCATGCCATTGTACATCAAATCCTCACTTCATGTACCAACCTAGCCAATCAAAAATTCAATAAGATCCAATAAGTCCAAATACAGTTATATAGCAAACATGCAACATAAGCCCGTAAAGTAACTAGTACTTTGAGTAAAAACATCTCAAAAGTACCTAGGCTTAGATGCTATACACTACAAAATAGGTTTATATCACCTTATAGTCCTATTCTAAAAACTTTTTGACTCAGTAGTTACCCCAATTGCCCGTTTGCAATGGAATAATACTAAGACAAAGTATTCAGAGAGTAGTTGTGGTCTGGTTTGGTTACGTCCAGAACTAAACTCCATGTAAATTGAAGTCCTCCATCTGGCTAGAACAAATATCTTCGACATCTCTCGATCCTTCATGTAGATGTTGACTGTACACCATAAGTAGTGTTGTAGCTTCCTTCATTGCTAATGTCGTCTCCTAATTCCTTTACGACTCTATACTATACTAAGATTAATCTCCTTAGAAATAAAACTTTAGAGTATTGGCATACTTTCTGTATTTGATTGTCGATGATTCTTCACCATCATCCGACTTCTCCTGTCTTCCTGCCTTCACAAACTTACGATAGGGTTCTACTTCATCACATGTCTTTATAGGATGGTGTTATTAATGATACCTCATAGGTAACACTGACTTGGATATAAATCTATTTGGGATACTAACTGGTAGAGAATAGCTTCAACTTGCCCTACCAACTTGAAAATAAATGAGGTAGATAAGTACCTATAAACGAATAGTCAAGAAGATTTACTCTAGTTGAGTAAGAAAAAGGTATATACAAGTATGACTGTATTATTCTCAAGTGAATAATCATCATAGTTGTAGGAATATAGAATTTAGATAAATATGATAACTTCCTATATTCTTACCAACCTACAAGTCTCCTAAAAGGGTTTTAATCCTAAGGTCGTTTTGCTCTGATACCATCTGCGGTGACCCAGCACACCACTGCATGTTGTAGTGTACAAGTCGTTGATGTAACATGCACGGAAGGACCTCTCCGCAAATATTACATCCCTCAGAGTAGTACAACAGAAACATAGCCGGTCCAAGGTAACACTATAGGATTACAACACTATTCAATACAAAATCTCGAGAACCTTCTTTACAGATAGAAGTAGGCCTCGTGCAAATGAAACATCAAAAACATCCAAATCGTATCACTAAGCTGGATATCAGCTCTAATTCTATTTCCTGATCCACTACTGCTGTTGTCACAGCCCTAATCTATTCCATCTGGAATATCTTTATCCAGGGTTGTCTCCTCCTTCCAATAGTTGTTGTCTCCTTCATTGGCAAAGTGGTCGTCATGTATGCCATTGATAATATTGTTGTTGCTCCACCATTGTCACTGTTGTCGTCGTTCTTCTGTTGATGAAGTAGCAGTTGACTCCTTCAAGGTTCACCAGGTAGACTTGACTCCTCATAGAAGATCTCCTCGACGTCTTGATGGGTAACTAGCAACTCCTTTGATGGCTCCAAAATCTAAGCAGGGGGTCAACGGGGAAAGGGTAAGCAACTCGAGCGTTACTTAGCAAGTTCAATAATATAGGAAAGAGTTTTTGTTTTGAATGCACTAGCTACTGCCATGACCAACGGTCGTAGGCATAATGCAAGTTTTGGAAAACCTTTCTTCAAAGGTCAAGTTTTATTTCAGAAAACTATGCTCACAGTCTCCACGGGTTCATAGTCATCACTTGGGATGCCTTTCCCGCTGCGGTCTGTAGTTCCTTCCGGGAACACGGATGTGACAGTCACAGTTTCTTGTTGTTGACTCTGCAGAGCTTCGTAACTTTACCCATGAGAGAAACTCAGCCTTGTTGCCTTTCCGGGTTGCAGGCCCGTCCATACTTCCATGGTATGGGGTCAGGTGTGAGTCCAAAGCCAATCACCGCCCTCTTCGCACAACACATATCCGCCCATTTGTGACGCGGCTGGTAACTAAGACCACTGGCCCGCCACCCCTCCCGAGCTTCTATTCCAGTCACCCCGTCAGGTGGGAAGGTCACGCGCTTCCACGCAGTTGGCCGCCGCAACGGACGCAACCAGGTAATAGCCTACCGAGGATATGTGAACGAGAGAAGATACGGCTGACTTTTACCGTCCATAGCAGATCTCATGGTAAACGCTTCAATACGGCGCAAGGATCACTGTGACATTGGTAATTAATCCTAGGTATATACTTTCCCGTACAATGGAACCTCCACCACAACATCAAACCGTGGTTCCATTGCCAGCCAACAATAATATATATAGCAATTCACATCATTCAAAAATAGGTTTTTCTTTTTATGCAGATGATAAATATATAGTATTTTATAAATACTTTGATAAAAATATTTCAACGGACATGCAAGAATGAACTTGCCTGTGATAGAAATGGCCGTTCAATCCTTCGGGGTTCTAGGGTTTGCGGTAAAACCCCGAGTTCTGAAAATAGCAAAGTAATCCTGATAAGGACTACTGAAAAAATCTAGCAGCATGCTATTATGCATAATCATGATATGTATCGTCGCCCCAAAATTCCCAAGTTGCGGATTTAAAACTTTTCAAGTGCTTTGGAGTTTTTTAATTATTTAAAGAGTTTGACAACAATTTTCATGAGGAATAAATTTAAAGTGATTAAATTGAAATAGTTCAATATAATTGAACTCTAAGACTTTATTTTCCCATATTATTTTCTTTTAAGAAAATAGTTTTTGAAAAAGAATTTCAAGTCATTTCCACTTAAGGATCTTTGAATTTTTCATCCACTCAAAACTTGTTAAATTCATTAATAAAACTTACAGAAAAATTCCTCATAATTTATAGAATGTGTTGACTATTTTTAGCTGATTTTTGTTCCTTTTGTTTGGGAGTTAAAATTCATTTAACTTTAGATAATTTTATTTGGTGAATTACCAAACTGCCCTTGGGCCCATTGGGTTGGATCGAACCAATTGGTCTGAGCCCAACTAGCTACTGGCTCGAACCCGAGCCAGAAAATTTCTCTCTTTCTCTCCTTGCTCTCGTTCCCCTCTGCTCCTGCGATGCCGCCGTCGCCACGCCGTGCTCCGGCCGTCGCTGGCCGGCTCCAGCGCCTCCGCTGCCCGGCGGCCTCCCCACTATCTACTCTCTTGATTCCCCGCCACCGCGGTGTCGATTTGCCATCACACGCGCCTCAATCGAGCCCGCCGTGGAACCCTAACCCTATCTCCGCCATGGCTGGGGTCGCCGACGCGATACCGCGCCGCCGCGCCTCCGGCTGCTTCTCCTCGAGCCGCAGCTCGACCTCTGACTCTTTCTCGCCTCCGTGCCTCCTACCTCAACCTCGGTGTCGGTGGGATGGCAGTGCCGTGACTGTAACCCCGGCGTCGCCTCTGCTGCTCCAGCTCGCTCTCCTCTGCCAACTCCGGTGTTCCTCGGCGTTCCCTCTGGTGCTCGAGAGCTTCCTCAACATGGTGTTGCCATGGGTGTGGCTCGGCGCAGGTCGATGCGCCGCCTCCGTGGTGCTCCCTGTGCCGCCAACGCCGTGGTGCTCGTCGGTGTCGTCCTCGCAGTAGCTTCCGCCGTGGTAGCATGAGCACTGCCTCGCCACGCCACGGTGTTCGTGCCCGAGCGCTGGTATGCTTCCCTTCTTCTTTCTTTCTCTCTTCTCTCACTGGACGCTCTCGCTCTCGGTACAGGACATGGTTCAGTCTCGTTCCTAGCTGTTCTAGTTCATCCAGGTGATGAATTGATGCTTGGAGTCGTGATGTGCTTGAGGTGTTTCTCTCTGTCACTTGTTCTAACTGAAGAAATATTCAGTTTGGTCATTTAGCATATGCGTGTTGCTGTCAGTTTAATTCGGAGAGAGGTTTGTAATGATTTCCTCAACTAAATGATGTTGTAGACGCTTCTTACTTCCTGGACAAGCTTGTAAAATGTTCCTGTATATAGATTGATACTTGTTTTTGTATAACTCATGCAATCACAATAATTTGGTAAGCTTATGCTTGATATGTTTATCGAATAAGTGTGTATAAGTACTGTGTAGTTGATTTGTTTGAGATATTCATCCCCTGGTGTTTAATTTACTTGTTGTAATTAATTTTGTTTCATATCTATGCCTTGTTAAGTGATTTCTAGTGCATGTTTTATGTTCTTTAATTCTTGGCAGTTGCTAGAGAGCAACAGATCATGTGATACATGATCTTGCCATGGGTTGTGTCTGTGTGGTGAAAAGTGTGGATATCCAACCCGTGGACAGGTTTGTTAGATGATTTGATAGAAACATATCCATTGTTTGCTTCAGCCTAGGATGGATAACACTCCTGAGGCATTTTACCTATTTGGATATGGATTAATTACCAAATGAATCCAAAAGCTCAGGGATGAATTTATTTGCCAAATCTGAGAGCACAAAACACCCAAAACATTTAGAAATTGGGGGTGTTTGCCAGATCTTGAATCTAGGGTGTGCACTCCTGATAATTAAATGTTTAGTGTTGCTTTCATCGATTTCTTCTTAGTTGGCTTTGTTTACTTGATCCAGATGAGCTCTTCCATTTACTAAAGATAAGAACAGATGCTTTGCTTGATTTCTTGGCCCTGCCTATGATGCAAAGGCTGAGGCATATCTTTTTGATAAGAACAGATATCAGTGTGGCTTTTATTCTCTGTGATGATTCAGCATAGCAACTCTATGCAAATCTGAGAGATACACCTCTTTCTATCCTCCTAATTGAGATCTAGTTGAAGGGTAGTTGGAATGATGTACAGATGTATTCTTGGATAGATTTTAATGTGCTGCCCTGCTCTCCTCTCTTTCTAGCACTGTCCTGTCATTTACAGAACTTGCTAGCACCTCTCCTCTGCCTCACACACACAAAGAATTAACCTGCTGTTGTTGAGCAGCTTGGTCTTCTGGAAAATGATGATAACCTGCGTCTTGTGGCTAGCCTGCTCCTCCTCGCTGCTTCAATGTTCCTAGAGTGTATTTATCTAGCTGCAAATTATTTTGTGGCTGTTCTTGTGTTCTTGAGCTATTCTAGCTGATCTTGGAAGATGATTTAGTTGCTGGATTATTTGTGCTAAGGTGGAGATCATATGGTGCGGCTGGCTGTTTGTAGTTTATTGTTTAGAAAGATGGATATGAGGAAATTCTGTTGTGGTTGGCTGCTATGTGATGTTTATATAGTGTGGGCTGGTTATTGTGGTGCTGCCACCCAGCTAGCTGACTCTTGTTTTACAAAGATGAGTAAGGTGCTTGGTTGTCAAGCCCTCATGTATGAGCATTTCTTGAGGATCAAGTTGAAGTAGATATTTTGCTTGTGGATAGAGATGACTAGTCATTGGTCTTATCTCTTGTGGGATTTATTTTTGAGCTAGACAAGTGATAATTGTCACTAGATGGGCTGGTTGGGCTTCTCTTTTATGTGAGCTTTGCAAGAACATAGATGGTGATCATGTGGCTTTACATTTCAGATTTGTGGGCTTTTTCATTTGGCTTAAGTTCTTCCTTGGTAATTAATACCATTGGAGAATTGTTTATGTGAACTTTCTTTATTAGGAACCTAGCTAGGTTAGAGGGATTAGTAAGTTGCCATGATGCTTCAGATTTATATACTTGGATCCATAATTGTTGCCTTTACTCCTGGTTGCCTTTGTTGCTTAATAAAAATGGATCAATGTTGCCTCGTGCTCCTGCTGTCTATTTGACCCTAGCTGATCCAATGTTCCAAGTATAATCCATAGTCCCTTGTTGCCTTAATTTTCTTTTGATCCCTCTAGCTGTTGCTTGGATACTAGGGCAAGTTCCTACTATCCTGGAGTTAGGTTCCAACATCAATTCGCCTCACCTTTGTGGTGAAGGCGACATTTTAACAATAACTATATATTGCTTGTCTTTCTTGTTTGCTTTTGCAGGAAATGAAGAATAAGACCAGTGTTGGAAGATTTAGAAGATAAAGAAGATCAAGATCATTTTTGCTTAGCCTTTTCTTTTATTCTTTTGTAATCTTCTTTTCTTTACAAAGAGATATGTACATATTCTATAAATGATGTAATTATTTATTATTCTTTCAATTTTATCTTGGAAAGTTTGATCTTGTAAGATTTGTATTATGGCACAATGGATGTACCTAATTATATTCTACCTATTTATATTTTGAATTGGAGCACATGTGTAGAAAGAATGGAATGAGATGAGATGGTAACATGGGTTTAAGATGATATTTTGAGATGATGTTGTATGAAATGATAACTTAATTTATTTATATACACTTTGGACTATCATTTGAATTGGTAATTCTATGTGTGGAAAAGGATATGATGATATGATATAAAAGTGGTGGTGTATGAAATTCTTGTGATGTGTGAAATGAGGTCTTGATAATTGTTTCCTTGTATATCATGAATGTGTAGATGAGTAGGGATAAGATATGATGTTCTAATGATATGTTCATTTGATTGAATTATATCTTGTCATAATATTTAATTGTGTTCAAAATGTTTTTAAGATATGTAAAGGTCATGTCGAATTCTTGAATGACTTAACAGTTGATACTAGTTTCTAGTTAGCTATAAAGATCATGTCGAAGTTTATCATACTCAACATGATGATCTAAACCCTAATTCATCGAGTCGAGAGAAACATCGATCACTTTGCATCGTTTGATTTATCGCGCCAAAATTTCCCGTATTTTCAAATGCATGCTATGCAAATGCACATATTCTACTTCTACCCTTCCGACTCTCTAAACTGTGGGGTATTACATATTCCATCTGGTAAGTTGCCTAGGAAAGAGATGAGATTGCTTCGTTACGGTAACCTTTGCTCAGATTTTGCACAGCTTGCTGTTGGAGCCGCCGCTTCGGAAAAAACATAAGAGGTGGCCCGGAAGCATATGCAAGCACTAGAAAAGGAACTTGCTATGATGAAGAAAGCAACTGCTGATGCGCTGAAGAAGAAGAAGAATAAGGCTGCAGCACAAAAGGCAGCTGCCACTGAAGAAACAATGCAGACAGAAGCTGAGATGGAAGGTAGCACATCTTACAATGGAGGAGAAACAGTGGGCGCGTCGAACTCTGCAGTGCAAGATCCTCTGAGGCAAACTCCTGTAGGAAGGCCACGCTCCAAAAGGAGAAAAGGAGCTTTGCATCTACAACCGACACGGAAAACTACTTGCAGTGCTTGTACTTCTGAAGCTCATGATGCACGAAATTGCCCTGTGAGGTTGGCAAACCCAGAGAAGTACCCACTGCTGGCACTCTTCCAGTAAATCTCTCTTGATAGGAACACTAGATATTGAGAAACCTACACTGTGCTAGTTGTTTTTGATGTAAGCAGCAGAACGTGCGTTAAAAGTAATTTTCTCTTTCATTTTGCAAAAAGCTTGCAGCTGCACTGTGCTAAAAGTTTTTGATGAAAACTACTGAAGAGAGAGATGAAAACAAGCATGATTGTTTCTCTAGGGTGTAAGAAACTTTTACTAGTTTTTACCTAATCAAATGGCAAGCTGCCATTCTGCTTGTTCGTGCCACCTGAGCATTTTTTCATTGAATAACTTCCTGACATTTGGCATGTCGATTTGCTCGAACTGTTCTGGTACTTCATCTATACCGCCTTGCCAAGACTCTAAGATTCTCAGCATGAAGAACCCACAGTCATAACTGCAAAAACAAAACATGTATCAACAAGTGCTTGATCAGAAAATCAAATGGGTATTAACATTTTAAACGAAGTAAAAAAATGACACATGTACTTTATGAATGCTTGATGTGCTGGTCCTTACCCATTTGTTTGTTTTGGAATTGAAATTATCTCCACTGGGTATTGCGAGATATTAACAGTTGAGTATTTGTACTCCTTGTTCCACATGTACTTTATGAATGCAACCAACAGATTGCACGCATCCATCATGATTGATTTACCATTTCGAGTAGTGATTGAGTCCATTACTTCAAATCTCCTTGCCTTGATGTTTAGGTTGACTAGAAAATAATGGCCAGATGATGTTTCACTATATCCTTCAAAATTTTGTAGTGAAGGGAAGCAAATCTGTTTCCGAAAAAAAAGTAACATGTGTTAACTTGGAGCAAAAAAATGTTTCTGATGAACCAATAAACACAAGATGGATAGAAGGAAAAAAAATGTGTAAGATATATACTTACAAGTTCCTTTTGGTCTAATCTGTTTGTATTTAAGAAGGCGTTCTTCACTTCTTTCAGATCCACTAGCTCATCCCTCAAGTATTTCTGATGGTGGAAAAAAGATAGGTAAAAATTAACCTTACTTGTAACAATTAAACCTTACATCAAAAAAGAATTTATCTTGAGAATTATAGTGTAACTTTACATGTGGAACTTAAAAAAATAGATTGGTTACCAAAAAAGATTGAGATGATTACAATTGTTACTAGTACACATGTGTTACAAAATTACTAACACAACAAAAAAGAATCATTGATAGCTTATTTGGATTTTGACTTACAGAAATGCGAAGAGGCATGATTACTTTATTTGGATTTTGTTTTGCCTTCATCATGTGGATGGCAATTTCACAGACTATGTTGATAAGCTTCTTGCCTGGTTTTACTGAATCAGCCAAAGCTTGCACATCGCAAAACAAAGTCCCAATGTCCCAGACAATTTCACTGTTTGATTTAGACGAATTTTTTGTTACATGGAGGCAAACCATCCTGTAAAGCTCCTCCACTTGTTTGCTAGGCTTCATCACTCTTTTGCTTGCTGCAGGTGCATCCGTCCACCTTTGCTTGATGCTGGTGCATCAGTCCCACCTTTGCTACATCCAGCATGTGCATTTGACACTTGGTTGCTGATGGCTGGATCCCTGCTGCAACCAGCTAGTGCGTTTGGTGCTTGGTTGATGACTGGACAAGGTGGACCAGTCTCATAACCCCAAATCAAAAGATGGAGGATCTGGTGCAGCATCAAGATTTTGCTTGCGCTTCACCCATTCATTGCTGATGAAGATTAATTTCCTTGCAAGAGCATCTTGCTCTTCTGTGGTGGTTTGATGTGCCTCAACTTCCTTGGCTGCTCTGGGTGAAGGTAACCTCCTAGTGCCTTTGGCCGGCGAAGGTACTTGCGGAATGTTCAGTCCGGATTTGATGCCGTTTCCAAGCGGACAGCTCCCCTGGTCATGTACTTGCTAGGTGAAACTGGTGTACAAGTTACATCCTTCTGTTTCAGCTCTGGTTGATCAGCGAATGTCACTGCCTTCCTCTTCCTACATCTTGATTTTACAGGCACTTTATGGATGTCGAACAGGGTTCTTGTTAACTCATCACGTTCACTTTCAGCACCAAAAGTTTGCAACCCATCAGTTTCCAACTTTTTTTTATTTCATTGACTGCAATAGATTGTTGAATTCTGTCCTGCCAGGTTTCTCAAATTCTAAGATTTCTGGAAGCTCAAACTGCTTAATGACATCGTAAGGCTTTTGTGGCGTTGTGGCCACATACTTGCGGAATTGCTCACTGCTCATTGCCCCATCATCATCTCCATCTTCAGATGTGGACTCATAAGTGTCATCAAAGTGTTGTAAGATTTTTTTTGCTGCTGGGCTTGGATGTGGAACTTGCATAGGTATCTCAGGTTTTGCTGCTGTACCTAAGCTGGTGCCTTGTTCAGTATGTGTGGAAGCTTTACTGCATGTTGTGCCGCTTTCAACAGATTGCTTCAATTCTTGACCTTTGAATGATTGCTGAACATGAACAACTGGCGCATCAGGGACTTGTTTCTCAAGTACTACTCCACTTGGAGCAACTTTTGAGATGATGATGGTGCTTCAAAATGATTGTTTGGTGGTGGTGGCAATTCATCAGTCTCATTTCTGGGGCAGTGTAGTGCTTGTTTTGCGTAGTTCAGAACTCTGCTTCTCAACCCCTCTGCTATTTTCTTTGCAGGTATCTGTTTTGTCTGTTTCAACACTCTCTGTGAACTGTGTTGACTCTGAGATATTTGAGTACCCTCCAATGAGCTTCTTCTAACTTTTGGGACTGCACGTCTTGGCCTCCTCTTCTGCCTGTAATTTTCCAAGCCAGGTTTGAATGGGAACTTGCTTATCAAGGTGTGCAGTCCCTCTCAAAACCATAGCAAGCTTCCTTTACAGCTTCTGCAAACGAGTCTCTCCTGTTGTTTAACAATTAATTAGAAAAGTTAGGAAGTAAAAAGAGATAAAAGTGGGATTTCTAGAAAATGAACTAGTTCTTCAGATGTAATGAAGAGATGGATTATCTACATATGCAAGTTGTTAAAAAAAAGAACCAAATGCATGAGTGGCTGTCTACTCATGTGAGTAATGAACTTACTTCCTTTGTGCAGCCTGCTGAAGTGTTCATATCAACGAACAGTGAAATGTTGTTGGGCTCAGAAAAAAGAACACTTTGTTCGCTGGTTGTGTTACCGCGACTGCCGGTCTCGTTTCTAACAGTTCCATAGTCGCTATCCACAGCATCCTTCCCGTGGTTTTCATTGTTGCCAACCGGAGATTCGTCCACAGCATCCTTCCTGTGGTTGTCATTGTTGCCAACCGGAGATTCGTCGAGGATCTCGTTGCTGGTTGTTTTATCACCAAGCCCCACAGGGGTTTCAACTTTTGAGTCTTCGACGCGAGTGTCCTCAACCTCCACATCTTCCATTTCTTGATCATCAGGTGTGCTAACTTCACCTTCGGACTGTCCTCTGTAACTTCATATCCAACTTGTGCTGCCTCGGGATTATGGTAGAGAAACATGCTTTTAGCTGCACACAGACACCAAAAAAAAAAGAAAAAAGATGAAAAAATCAAGAAAGAAGGAGTAATGTGATAAGGGGGTAGTAAAAAGTATTTTTGGCCACTTACTGGTGCTTTTCCAAAAGTTCCATCACTCTTGGTGTCCTGAATAATCGCTTTCGCGACCATTGCATTTGTCCACACACTCACTCTTGTCCCTCTTGGTCGATTTCAATGCCTTCAAGTTCAAGAGAATCCAGATACTTTATCTACCATCACATTTGTGAAATGAACAGAGGGAATGTTAGTACGATGTTAAGTACACAGCAGGGAGGAAAATGTAAAAAGTACATTTTAGTAGGAATCCCTACCATGAAGTACAGCATGCATGCCTTCAGGATGCCCTTTTCCACACCTTTTTTTGCTGCTTTTATGAGCATCTGATCAGAAACTTGCAGGCATTCAAGTTGGTGACTTCCTTTATGTTGCAAAACGACGGATAGATCCTTGGGCTGGCTTTTGTGGCTGTAGTTGGTGCCACTACAGAGGACACGCATACACTATCCATAGTCTCAGGTATGTCCAATATGCGTTCTTGTTGGCAATAAGTTTCTTCTCTAGGAATGATAGTGTTGGTTGTTTCCTGTTGCTACGACCCATCTGCTTGCACATGAATTCTGTTGAAGCTTTGTCAACCTTGTATATTACTTCTTCGTTCCCCCCAAGGAACTCCAACTACTTCCCACACAGATTCTTCAGTTACTGAAATAGAACCTCGCCCTAGGAAAACAAGCTCACACGTGTTTGGGTTGAAGCACTCCATCAGATACTTGCATAACTCAGGGCACAGTTTTGGCATCTTATGTTGGCTAACCCACCAAACTCTGCAGCTGTTACTAGCTCCATTTGTTGTGGCGACATGTGTGGATACAGCTTGACCAACTTCATAGGGGACCCTCTCTGGTAATCTTTTCGTTCTAAGCAAAAAAAAAAAGATAAAGATAACATTAGATGTAGTTGTAGGTTGCTTCAAATGAAAAAAGGAGAAAAAATAATATTCTGATATTTATCGCCAAAACAATATATAAATGAAAATCCAAGTGAATTACTTGTAAAGTTCCTTGCTGATCATCCTCGCCAATCTTTGTTTGTGTTATGAGTCTGAGATAATAAAGTAAAGTACATTACATTTTAGTTCCAGGTTGCTTCGACCGAAAGAAGAGAAAATAACATTGTAATATTTATCGCCAAAACAAATATATAAATGAAAATCCAAGTGAATTACTTGTAAAGTTTCTTGTGACCATCCTCTTCAATCACTTCGTGTGTGGTATGAGATTGAGATGCAACACGGTGTTTCAGTGTGAGTCTGCGGTGCAAACGGCTAAGCTTTGATTGAGACTTCTTAGATGAGCTGGAGCCTTTGAAGCTCATACTGCTTTTTTTTCTTCGTCATTTGCAGTGATAAAAGTAACACTGAAAAAAATGGGAGGGAAGACCAAATGCATCATTTAGATGAACTAAAAAGCCAATGTAAGGTAGAAACTTACATCTACATCATTTTCATGCTTAAGGTTTGGCCGCAAAAAAAGCATCAATTTGGTTTATGGTTTGGTACACACATAACTTACATTTTTGATACATTGTTGTGCAATAAGACAAGAAAAAAGAACACGCATTTCATCAAAAAAATCTTTTCAGGCTCCCGCTCCACCCTCACACAACAATTACATTGCAACAAAATAAAAATGCACTGGGAGCCAATCAAAAATTGTGAATAGAAACATATACCACAAAAATGAGTAAGAAAAAATACTGTTTATATGGCACAAAACACATAATGTATTTATTTCAACTCACATGAGGGACACATGACCAGCTACAACATAAAATGTTCACAAAAACACTTATTACAAAAACCATGGACTGGTTGTAGGGAAACATTAGGTCTTGGTCTCTTAAAAAAGACTCTTATTAACTACATTGATTCATAGCAGAAAGATCCCTATAACTGTCAAACAGGCTCCCAGTGCTCATCAGCACAGGCCCTGCTATAGACAGGACTAATATCCTTGTCACACGACCTTGGGATCTTGCTGACGGTCTGCACCATGTAAACTTCACCATCATGCCATTTAATAAGAAGTGAGCACATTTTAGCACCTCTAGCACCTCGGGGTCTGTTGCCCCATAAAACTTGAGGTAGATGGAACATCCTAGTTGACAACGTAAGTATAGTTGCGTGCGAGGACCGGTACAACACGAAGTGCATATATAAAATCTGCAGGGGACATGCTGATTTGATGATCCTTCATGATATTTTCTACTGGCCCTTGCTCTATCCCTAGGATTTCTCATGGCACTTCTTGACATCTCTGGGTTTATGTGACTCTCTATGTTGTCTGAATCTCCACCGTACCCTGCAGGGTAACCTAACGGTGTTTTCCCTTTGTACGAGCACGAAATGATTCCATGGGTACTCGTAAGGAGTATCTCACCTTGTGGTACACTGCTAATTGAAACTAGCTTGTAAATCTTGATGTACTGGTGGTCAACTTAAACTGAACATTTGTGCGTCTAGTAACTCGGCATCAGCAGGGGCTGTGCACCTAATGACAAGCTGGGCCTCCCTGGTATGGTTCACAGCATATATAAAATCACTTCCAGCATTTCTTGATGACATGAAGCGCAGCGAAAATCCCATCTTTGCTGAACCGTGAACAATTCTTCACTACAAAACATCATTGACAGGCCCAGGCATGACCCTAAGGTAGTCCAGAACAACACGTGACACAGCTGGCCTCCTAGACTCGACGACATAAGCCATTGGTTCTATAGTTCATTAAAACAAAAATGATAAGAACAACAGATATTGATTCAGTATTTTTACATCTGTTGCATATGTGAATAAAATATGGTACTGGAATAACACATTTTACTTACATAACTGTTTCATAATATTCAATGACGAGATTACTTTCACTATAATAGTTCTACTGCTATCATAAAGTAACATAACTGAGTTCTATTAATTTCACTAGATACTAGATTAATACTAGTACCATGCTATGGTACAAAAAGGCAAAGAATGCATATACTGCACCATGTATGGTACTTACTGTAACAATACCATTTTTACTTACATAACTGTTTCTAAATAAATGCATATATTACTTACACTGTAAAAGTTCTACTGCTAGCATAAAGTAAGATACTAAGGTCTATTAATTTCACTAGATACTAGATTAACCCTATATACTCCACCATGCTATGGTCACAAAAAAGCAAGAAAAATGCATATACAAAAATAAACTGAATATAAACCTTACATCTAGCACTCTCATCTGCTACACAATGCACTCTCATCTGCATCAGTATATGAAAAATAAAAATTACATCTACACCACTTCAGGTTTTGGATCGTGCTTAAAAAAGGAATTTGCAAGCAAAACTACATAAATAACAAAAACGACACTTCCGAGATCACACAGTTTACATTGTGAAAAATGGACAGAAAAACATAACACACAAACATGCATTGGGAGTCTTATATCAGAGATTCGTGCTTGAACTGCATACTTTGCTCATGTAAAATCTACATCAGAGATTCAGCGAAAAAAATTAACCTAGAAACATTTACTGTCTCAGGTTTTTTAGTTTGTGCTTGTGGAATCATGAGCGCTAAAAATTACATTCAGAAACAAATCTCAAACACCTAAAAGCGCATACAGGATTCATATACGCACTGACAGTTATAGCAAAAAAAGTAGTATGAGAAGAAGATTACTTCCGGCAAACTAACCTAGTACTTAAGCCTGAGCCAGGATCTCACAACCTCTAACCACAAATCGCTCGCGGCCTCAAGCAGATGGAAGGTGCGCGCGGCGATGGACTGAGGTTACGGCGGCGAGACGGACAGGACGGTAGGTCGACGGCGATTTCTCTCCGTGGATGCGGGGAGCTGCGAGGAGGGCGAGCAGGAGGAAGGTGTGCGCAGCGATGGACCTCGAGAAACGGCGGCGAGACGGGCAGGACGGGAGCTCGCCGGCGATTTCTCGCCGTGGGTGTGGGGAGCTGCGAGGAGGGCGAGGGTGGGGAATGAGGACGAGCGGTGGCACAGATTTCGAAATTTGAACAGACGCCTGGTAATTGATAGCCGCACACGCGTAACTGCCCCGGAGGAAATGCTCAGGTGGAAACAGTCGGTTTGACGGGCCGTTCGATGGATCGCGCGGCCACGGGCGGTGAGCTCGCGTTTGTCCAGAACGAGGTCGACCAGTAAAAAGAAATTGCGTTTATTTATATCCGAGTTGATTATGCGTTGGCCAAGTGGTAAACGTACTTTCCTAGGAGTAACCAGAATTTATTTCAACAAAAGGATATTAAATAAAAAATATCAGTTAGACTCAGCCTCCGTACCAACATAATATATAATATTAAGAGCTAGTCGAAATTTTAAGAATGTACATAAAAAGTATTCCGTCAAAGTGATCAATTACTCCATAACTTCAATAAGGAAAATGCCACTGTGGCACGTACAAACAATGAAGGTCATACCTAGGTGTCTGCACCCTGAATATTGAGACTCGGATCATCGCAAAAAAAAATTGAGACTCGGCACTCAGATTGCACCACCAAAACTAAAGTTACTAAATGTTGCGGTCGCCACTACAAAGTAGCCATCAGTAGCCTCACATGCACATGTGCGGTACGGACAATAACATCGTCCTAGGAGTAACCAACACCGGTGAAAGACGTACTTCGAGGGTGGCTTGATAGGGTCAAGGCAGGAAACACAGCACACATTCTTTTGTTTAAGAAATCGGGCAAAGAACTGGCGCACCTACGGGCATCGTTATCTCGTTGGAGGCGTCGATATGCAGCGTTCCCAACAGGCTCCAATGAAAACCCTAGATCTGGTCTCCTATATCGGACGATGGCAGCGCTATTACGACATGTTCGTCTCGAGGGCATCGTTCTTCGAGGTGGATCCGATTAGAGGGATCCACGGTTCGTGGAGTTGTGCGGTGACGGTGGGCTACTGGAGCACTCTCCACATGCGAGGAGCGTGAGATGAGCAATTTGGTTTCGCTCGCGGGTTCAGATAAGCACGCATGCCCTCCTCTTTCGGGCATGTCGTTCCTCTTTGGCGTTGTCGAGGTTGGCAAAAATCTCATGACAGATTAGGTCGTCGCGAGAGTTTTTTGTGCGCACTTTGCTAGCGTGGCGACGTTCGAGTGCCCGGGTGTGTGTCTTGTGCTCTGCCTTACCGCGTCTTGTATATCTTGTTAAGTTTTTCGTCAGGTTTCCCCCAAATAAACCGACCAATTCGGGTCTCTTAATTGTTTTCTCTTAATCAATGGATTTAGCCGCTCTACTATTAACAAAACGTGGTCAACGGGGGAATGATTCCTCCCTTGAATTTACGTTGTTAGGTAGGTGAGATGCCCAGTTTATTCGAGTATACCTCGGCGCAGCCATTTAGGCGCAGCTGGGACTCGAACCCGGACCGGCTAGACGCGCACTCGCAGCATCTGCCACTGGGTTAGCACCCAGTTCTCCTATTAACATTAAAAAAAGATGAACACGTCCAAAACAATGAGCACATCTGCACGTGACAACAAAATACTGGTACAGGCTTAGTCGATTGCGTTGCTCCCTCCAAGATATGCTAACTTGCTTGGTCAGACTGGTATACCTCATTTCCTCCGAAGTAAAAAAGGCATGGAGACGCGATTTCAAGGTGAATCCTGGTAGACCAATTGCTCAGAGATCCGTGGATTGTGCTGGTATGCGTACTCCGTGGCCCAGTACACGTAGTTGATCAACCCAGCCAATCCAACCACAGCGACAACCCAGTAGAACAGGTCAAGACGGCCGTCGTCCAAGCTCGCGCCCTCCAGCCACCCTCCCTGCCGCCCACGCCTCGTGGCCAAGTTCACGACCTCCACCAGGAGCGTGCCACCAGCGACGTGAGGCCCAGGGCGCACCAGAACAGCGCGGTGGCGATCGACTTCATGCCGCGCGACGCCTCGCTGTTGAAGAACTCGAGGAGGCCCGTGAAGGACGTCACGTCCGACACGCCGA
This sequence comes from Poa pratensis, assembly GCA_947311845.1. Classification (NCBI taxonomy): domain Eukaryota; kingdom Viridiplantae; phylum Streptophyta; class Magnoliopsida; order Poales; family Poaceae; genus Poa; species Poa pratensis. The sequence goes on from CAMZMU010000071.1 coordinate 9,927,766, forward strand.
GCAGCAAGAACTGCGGCGCCAGCCAGAACAGTGACATCATCTTCTGCTCCACCGCGTCCTCCTTCCTCTTCTTCTCGACGACCGCCGCGACGACGGACGCGAGCGTCACGGAGGCGAAGCCCACGCCGACGTGCTGCAGGTGGGTGACGCCGCCGGCGTAGCCCGTGCGCCGGCGCAGGAGCAGCACGAGGAACCGGTCGTAGACGGCGAGCGTCGCCATCTGGAACGCGGTGGGGATGATGAAAAAGCGTCGCCGGGGGACGTGGATCCCGCCCAGCCTCGTGTCCGTCATGCCGCCCTGCTGCACGGTGAACGTGAAGAGGATGATGTCCGGCGTGTACCCGATGATGGAGCTGACGAAGAGAGGGAGCACCCGGAGCACGGCCTTCGTCTCCTCCACTTTCGTCGCGCTGCAGACTGACCACGCTCCGTTGCTGCCACGGTTGATGCAAGCTTTGTCGAGGAACCTGGCAACATGCGTGGAAGAGTTCCGAACAGGGAATACTATAAAAACTCTAGTATCTGAAGTTCTGAACTCCGCACAGAAGCCAGAAAGTGGTACTATTTCGATGACTCTTACTTCAGGCTGTTTGTTTGAGAGAGTGTGTCGACAGAACCTGTCCATGTCCCACTAGCGCTTTCCTTAGGAAGTTCAAGCTTCCTGTTCCTGAATGCAACCACAAGAACCTGGGAGAGGCAAGATTGTAACACATTTCTTAAGAATGGGATGTCATCTCATATTTTGATTCCAGTGAGTACAGAGCACACAACCTGCAGAATTCGAGTCAGAGGGCTTCCTTCCGGCACTTGGTTGCGGTAGAACGGGAGACCAGCAGCAACTACGAGCAATCCGAGCAGAATCAGGATGGCGCACACGATGAGCACACCCCAAATCCAGGGCTCTTTTACGGTACAAATTACTTGGGACAGCGCTAGGTGTCCCCCAGGGATCTGGGGAAAAATCCCCGTTCCCCGTATTGACACGTGTCCTCTCCCTGACCCCCAAATTCTCTCAATCCCGCTTTTGCTTCGTTGCAGCAAAAACGGTTCGCGCGTAATAAGAATTTTATACTATTGTAGCAAAATGTCCAATTTCCACCAAAAATCCCGCAAATGTTTTTATGAAGAAAAACGGTTCGTTTGTAATAAGAATTTTGTTCTATTGTAGCAAAAATCTAATTTTCTCTCAAATCGCACAAACTGCTTCTACGGAGTAAAAGTTTCATTCGTAGCAATTTTTTTGTTTTTCTCGTAGCAAATCCTTCTATGGAGAAAAAAAATTATATTTGTAGCATCGCCAGCTCGCACTATCCTAAATGCTTTTACGGAGCAAACCGCGCGGCGTTAGTAACATTGTTGCGTGTCGTCGGTAGCAACGTCGCCCGCACCCGGTAGCATCGCCGACTCATCGGTAGCAATGAAATGCGCCGTCGGCATCGTCGGCTCGTCGTAGTAACGCTGCGAGACGTCGGTAGCATCCCCTTGTAGCATTGCCGGACGCCAGTAGCAATGTCATACGCCATCGGTAGCATCGTTGGCTCGTTGGTAGCAATGCCATGCGCCGTCGTTAGCAATGTCATGCGTAGTCGGTAGCATCGTCGGCTCGTCGGTGTCGGTAGCAACACTGCGAGACGTCGGTAGCATCCGCTCGTATCCACACATAAGGCTTGATAGGATACTACAAATAAGGAGATGCCAATACCATCATTTTACACCAAAAGGCATCTCTTCATATCCACACCCAATGGATTTTATGGTAAAGGATATGCTAGATTAGGATTCTATCTTTGTCAGTACTTGAGATTTGTATTATAACGTGATAAGTTATAAGACAGTTCTAAGTTTCATCACTCGCTTCAGATGTAAGAGGCGCAGTTAGATATATTTAGAGTCCATTCTCACCTCTCCTGATAAGTTTATACACCATATATACATTTCCGCTTTTGAAAAAGTACTTCAGCAAGCAGATAATACTTTTCATCAGTGTTGGTCGGCGCGATCGCATAACGGTTAGAAGAATTACAGTACAAAAGAATAAAATTTATGATAGGCCGGCAGCGGTCCATGCAATCATCTTTAGTACCGATCTAAGGGTTGTAAGATTTTATATCGACCTCTTTAACTGATAGCTGCCTACGTTTCACAAACAATTGGTAAAGCCGAGCCAGGTATGTATTATCGTCGTCTGTGTTGCCTCATCAGAATAAGTACTACAAGGTGTAACAAGAGAACAGTTCCCTTGGATCATAACGGAAAAACTGGAATAACCATGTACTCCCTCCGTCCACAAAAGGATGTCTCAATCTAAATCAAATTTATATGTATCATAGACATGATTTAGTGTATAGATACATGCAAATTTTGGCTTGGTTGAGACATCTTTTTGTGTACGGAGGGAGTAGTAGATAACTGAAGAAACAATATGCATATTACCAAGAACATAAACGGACCAAAGAAGAGCGTAGTCCTAGCGCGAGTAATGTACGAGTCCGAGAGGAAAGCCCCTATGACTATGAGCGCAAAGCCAGACGTTGCGCCGATAAAATTGGTGGCCGTGGTTGCAGAGCCCGAGACCCCCATATGCATCGTCCCGTGGAGATAAGTGACCAGATTCAGCAGGTTCGGGACGATAACCACGTTGGTAACCACAGTCATAAGTCAAAACTACAATAAGGATTCACTGCTTCAATGTTTTTAACTAGTAGCATTGAATTGGAGAAACTGATATGGCATGGCCAGCGTATGAAAATATGTCTGTAGGCAAGGACTCGGTGTACGGGTGACTTAGACTAGTCACAATGGGAATATCATATACTAGTATCATGCATATGATACTAGTCTATGTTAGTACCTCCACAATGGTTAGTAACATATGTGTGGTATCATATAATACAACATTAATTAGGTTGTAGATTCATATTGCATTGGAATCCGTTATGTTACGGTATCTACCTATGATATCATTATCACATCTCTCATCCTTAACTACGGTGACATGTCATCTTTTTGCCAACATGGCATACATGATACCACCTATGATATCTCCATTGTGGCTAGTCTTACCGTGCAGAAACCATGTCGCTCTGACTCCGCCATGCACCTGTTTACTGATGGATCTCCCCTCCAATCCACAAAGCCTCCAAGTGCCATGGTGCTGCTTCTTCCTCCTGGTATTACTGCCTGGCAGCTTGCCTGCATGTGGCATCCTAGACAATAAGAGGGGTACATATGTTACCAGGTCAAAAGGCATTCACTAATGCTAAAGTAGAAAGAACAAGTCCACAAGTACCAACAAGCAGATATTGCTGTCACTGTATCAACCTGAGGGCGACATTTAGCTCCAGATTCATCGTTAACAGTGTCGAACACCGTTAAAAAATTGTCAAAAAGAACACTAGTTCAAGGCTGAACCCAACTTCAAAAGGCACATGAGAGAAGAATACTGTTTCAGGCTTGTAAGAACGGGCTGTGATACTGCAGCATCTGTGCCATGAAGAAGAAAAACTTGAACCTCAGGAGTCCAGTTCTCCAGAGTATACGTGGAGAATCTGAGAAGTTTACACAGGCCGATCTTCAGGCAGAATGACAACAGCAGCGCCAAACACATTCAAGATCCAACCAGACATGGAACGGAATTCTACCAGCTGTACTTACTCTGGTTTAGCACCAGACACTGAAGTTGCAGGGGCAGAGAGAGATATACTTTCATAGGCATTGACAATCGCCACACAAAGTCACAGACACAACCAAGCCAACCCATCACACAAGGCTTGAACTAGCAGTAAAAGCTTCTGATTATTACAACAAGCATGTATGTACAGGATACCCAGTGCACTCTGCATCGACATAAATTTTTCCATTTGGGAAAACTGGAACTTACATGCAGCCCTAAGAGGTGGATGGGGAATAGTTCTCAAAGACTTAAAAGTACACAGCCCTGGTCAGCAAAAAAGAAAACAACTCTTCGAAGATTCTGAAAGTGACTCCGCAGCCGACGAACACCATACATAACCAGTTACAGACTAACAGTTAGATGTCCTCCGTCAGAGAGCAGCAAACATAAACACGAGTCCCTCTACCTACTCATATGCAGTTAACAGTTGGAAGTCGCCTTCACCTTCTCTTCTCATGGCTCACCATAAGAATATCCATATCCCACTTTATTTTGGCACCTGACATGTTTGAAACGGGAAATGGTTGGTCAAACTGGTTGCTACATCCTGTAGTTGCTAAGGCAGTTCAGAGATTGTAAGAAATGATAGGCTCATTGATTCACACCTACGCCGAGCTCCAACATTTGCTAGTTCAGCTATTAACAACTCATCAGCATCCCGTCAGTCTTGTCAAAAAGTTAGCCTGACAGATAGAGATGGTATCATCCTGTCGGTGGTAAATGAAAACAGTAAAATCAATGCGGTCTTGTGACGCACAATCGAGCCTTCCCAGGGTTAAGAAGTGACTCTGACATTATCCAACCCTGACGTACAACGAAAAGGAATGTGGTTAGCCATGTAGCGAGTTTTTCATTCAAGTGGCTTGTCACAATCATATCTAGTAGTTGGAATGTTGATAGCACATTTATCACAAAGAGTGTTACCTGTTCTTTTGCTTTCTTCCTGAAAGTTCCATAAGAGGATGAGACAATTTTGGAAGACTCTGCAATGTGTGCCAGGAAATCCATGTTTCTTGGGTGCAGGTTTCCATAAAGATCTGATCGACTGGGGTTCATCCTCTTCCGTTCATGTGTTTTATTAATAAAGTGCAGCAACACATGAGCCTATAAAAAACATTGTTGTCAGAACATAGGATAATTAGGAACCTTAACACACCTAAAGCCCAGGTCATGGCAATGCAAACAGCTGCTTACATGGAAAGCAGCTTTCAGAATGTCATCTGGCTTTGCTTGGTCCTTGAGCAAAGCATAAACTTTATCCTTCGTTGGGTTATATGTTACCATGTATCTCTCATCCTATAATTAAGATAGCAGGTATTGGTCATACTGAAAGTCAGGATGCAGAAAATATACTTTCTAGTGGCAGGGGCTTGAGGATGTACCTCAAACAAAGGCCTTGTGGCAACAAATGAAACAGGTTCTTGAAATGCTTCTCCAAATCGTGATCCTGAAAGAACGTGTCGGGCTGTGAAAAACCATTCCATGTGCAAATAAAGGGCCACACAAGAAACACTAGTACAAACCTATTTCGACTGGCTCATGCCGCCAAGGATGAATAAATATTGTCTCCTGCGAGTTCCCTTCCTTCAACGAGGGAACATACCCTGTACCATAGGAAATTGGAGATTCAAGTACTAAACATAATCGCAATTAAGGCAGCAGAAGCACCTAAAAAGGGATTTCAAATTAGAGTTTTCACAGATTATAAAAGGTCCATATTGCAGTCTCGAGCTCAATACTGTAAATGTAAGGGAAAAACTCTAGCCTTTCTTTTTTATATGTAGAATGTAAATCTATAGTGAGTCGAAACCATTGTGCCAACACACACCAAAGTTTTACGATTTCACCATGCTTAAGCATTGTTCAAAAGGAACTTGGTGCATGTGATGTATTTTCTAAGCCTTTGGAACTCCCTACTTTGTTGTGGGCTGTGGGAATATTATATTTGACTTCACTTTAGGAATTATTTCAGAGGTAAGTGCCACTTTACTAGTGCAAATAATTAATGATAAAGATAAGCCATGTGGCCATATAAATTCAGAAACATTCTTGAACCTTTCCAGAACAATTCAAAACAGATATTTGTGACATACCTGTCTTAATAAAGGAATCCACTGCAACGGTAAACCTTGCCCTGTTTAGGGTATTCAGCACAACAGACCTCACCTGGTAAGAATCTCAGTATCAACATATGGCTTACAAAGTGAACAATTAGACTCAAGAAATGAAGTTTTGAAGTGAACCTCATGATATGAACTCAGGAGATATCCACATGACAGGAGGGCAAATGAAGTCACCAACGATGGGTTCCGTTTTGTGATAAAGATGCTCAAACCAGTGCCCATCTTCAAGCGAAATAAACAAAATGAAGTCAGAATTGCTGCTCAATTAAGTGAACAGATGATATCATGTACTCATGCAACCATGAGCTTTGTCATATACACACCAAAAATATATGTCAGTAAACAGCCAAGCTCAGCTGCACCTGATTAATGTGCAACTTACAGAAAGCGCTGTGAAGGAATTATAATTACCAGATCTGCAATATTTCCCACGGATTCTCCTTTAGCAGTCACATCTCCAATATTTTCACCTCTTGAATAGGCCTTGTAGATTGGAGTGCGAGTTGAGGTTGATGTAACAGCAGCGACATTCTAAAATGTTGCACGAGCAAACAGAATTATTCATCAATACTTTAGAAACGAAGTAGTGAGTCTACGAATTCGAAGTCCAATTGTTGCAACTTGGAATAATTAACAAGGACAGACCTTTACGACATTTGCAACGCAAGCCATAGGCAAGAAAAACTGAGGGAAGGCCGCAGTAGCTAACTCTATCCCAGCGCCTATCTCCAGCAAGAGATCACTAGAAAAGCGGAGCTACAAAAAAAATCAGTTTTCAGTTAGTCGTGCACATGGGACCAAGAAATAAGAAACGGTGTAGACAACTAGATACTACACAAATGTAAACATGCTTTCACATGTTTTACCTGCTTTAGGTCATTGTCAAACTTCTTTCCTTGTCGTGCAAAAAGCATTTTTCCAACACGTCCAGCCCCGTCCTGAAGCAATCAGAACTATATGATTAGAACGGAGCATTTATGTTTGCTTACCAAGAATAAGAAGCATCAGCCAAACAGAAGATATTGCTATCAGATGGCCAATAACTCTAGAAGGATAAGAGGTTCATGAAGTTATGTTTATATATACAACTGCTCTAGTACAAAACAAACCTTCTAACAAATTTGTGTTTTGTCTTCAAATGAATCGGATAAATTCGACAGAAAGGTAGCCGAAACAAATAGATTCTTTATCAGACATGATTTGTTTACCTTGAGGATCCAGTTGATAGCAATGGCACCCGGGGTTACCTTGCTTTGAGAGACTCCAACAGAGCTCAGCAAGGTTCTTGTTGTGAACACCCCCATCGCCCCACCAAAGAAATGCTGAGGGGTGAGAAAATGTTAACATGATACATTTGACTGAATCAAAAAAAAGGATACCAAACACAAGTTCTAAACTGTACCTTCAGAGCTCTCCAGGTCATGTATGGGACGTATGAAGGAGTAACACTATCTGGAAACCCTTCAGGCACAACATATGATCTTACGAATGCCATAATTTCCTGCAGGCACAGTGTGTAATGGAGTTATTTATTAAACAAATATGGTCAATGTAGTTTATTGCAGATGACATAACTGTGGAATAATTTCAAATTTCCACACTGTACAGTTTAATCTTCGGGAACAACGGAGAACCCTCTAGTAGGTAAAAACTATTAGTACAAAGCGTAACTCCAAAATAAATTCAACCAATCCATAAATTTTCGCTAAAAACAAATATAATAAGTGAAAACTTCCATATGTGTTTTAATTCTAACAACACTTCCGCATGTATTAACCGGGAACACTTTACAGTCAGCAATTAAGTTAACCTCGCATGTAGTACACTATAGGTTCAAAGTTCCCACAAACCGTCTTGTCCCAACTAAAAATTGACGGCGAAAACAATACTACGGACTAAAAAAATAGTTTCTCTCGAAACAAAGTCATACTAGTCCTGGAGGTACGACACAATTTAATTTCCCGGTTTCACCTAAATTGCCTCGAAAGTATCGAAGCCAGTACACTCCCAGGGAAAAATCAGAGTCACGAACAACCAAATCGGCTGACGGCTACGCCTCCTACACGTCAAATCGCCCAAAATCCACAACCAATTATCCCAAATCAAACTCGAAACCTAGCGCAACCAAAACACAACAACCAGCAGCAAACACGTCACGATTCCACCAAAGCAAGCGCTGACCTCGGCGGGCGGCAGCGGCGACTGTAGCGGCACGGCCCTGACGGAGGCGCCGAGGGGACGGCGGACCCGCCCCTGCCCTTCTTCCTCCTCCCCGCGGCCCCGTCCACGACGTACTTCCACCGCCTCCCTTCGATCTCCTCGAGGCAGAGGAAGCCCTCGAGCGCGGGCGCGGGCGCGTCGAGCCTGGGCGTGGGCTCGGCGATGGTGGCCCGCACGGCCTCGCGCACCGCGAAGCGCGCGTCGGGCGGCGACGGCGGCGGCGCCGTGACGGCGGTCTGCGTCGCGGCGGAGGTCCGCTTGATCCCCACCGCCGGCGCCATGTGCTTCCCGCGGGGGGGGGCGAGCTTAGTCAGGCGGGCGTACGCACGGTGGCAGAGGCGAGGGCGGAGTGGTTGGAGAGAGAAAAGAAACGGCGAGGAGTTATATTGGCGGAGCCAGCCGCGGAAATGCCAAGATGGAGGGTGCGAGACAGGACAGACAAGGATGAAAAGGTTTTATAGACCAGAAGTTTCTCCTTGCTCCGCTACGGGCACCAGCACGGTGTACGCACTTTATTGCTTACCATTGACGGCAGGTCAGCTGGGTCCCGGCCGTCATGCTGATGATGAGGACGCCAACGTGGTGGTCCAGGTGGGGTGGCACCGGAGACGCGAACCGCTACGGACACAAGAAGTTGGGAACCCATTAGACCCGGTCCGGAAAATTCCGGCCAATATGTAGGGTGGGCTGTTTTCCTGACCCCAACAGATACCGCATATCGGACCAGCACAAAAAAAATTATCCGGACCTCCGGATAAGCGGCGGCTCCGGCGCCATATACTCGGTACCGAGGGGATTTTAGGGTTCCACTCCCCCATCCCTCCGACGCGTTTTGTCTCCCTCAACCGCTAGATTAGAAAATCTCCAGCAAACAATTACTCCCCCTCCACCACACACTCGTGTTCTTTACAATGAAGAGATGGTCGGCTCCTCCATGTGTGGCTCTGGCGGGCACGGCGGGCGAGGTGGAGGCCGTGGGCCTCCAGGCGAGGATGAGGAGGCCTGCAGCTCAGAGGCCTCGCTCAAGCGCACTCGTACCGAGGGCGCCGATGGGAGCAGCTCGTCCCTATGAGCAGCGCGCCACTGCCCCCTCCTCGCAGGATGCGGAGACGGGTAGCTCCCGTGGCCGGAGGAGGAAGACGTCGGAGGAGAACGAGGACACGTACGAGCTGCCTCCATTGCCAGAGGGAGAAGTCATCGTCACTTGTGGAGACAGAGATTCCGGGTGTGGAGGAACTGATGTCGGACTTCAAGCGGACCGCTGATGGCGCCGACGAGCTCACGGCCACCACGGTCGTGGGGGTAGGCGCAATTGATGTTGTGAAACGCTTCCAAACCGTGATGGACGAGCACGAGATCGTATAAGCGGTGCGTAGAATCGTTGAGAAGGAGGAGCTCTTAGCGGCCGAATATGCAGTATCATTTCGTGGAGCTGATGTGTGCGAGCTCTCTTTGGACCGGATAAAAAAAGTGCTCACCCGATATGATTGATTTATCCGGGACCCACGTGTCTGTGGCCATGTGTTCAGCTGGACCAGACCGGTGGTGGAATCCGAGGCGCAGATGGGAGGAGTGGTCGGTCCATGGGCTGTGGAGATATTTTTTTGGGGCGCGTGTGCTTCTCCCTCAGCGGCGGTGGCTGTGGGCCCGAGGGAATCAGAGCCAGAGACTCTGCCTCGTGCGGGCGTTAAGTACGAGGTGGGGGATGCGCCGTGAAAGTGGATGTGCTATTCTAAAACCTGCACGCATCTGTGGCTCTCTGCTCCGCTAAAATCATCGGTGGCCTCACTGTGAAAAGACATGAGCACATCATCGTACAGGTGTCACGCAATTTAGCAGTTGCAGGTGACTGCGAACACGTGCAAAGCGCTCGCGGGACCGACGGTGAATCCATTTTCACGAGCTTGGGAACGCTTGAACATTTTTTTTCTTTTCTGAGAGCTCTCTGGAATTACAAGTTGTAGCACATGTTCAGATACAAAGGACGCACACGCACACTACACCTATGTGTCTAAACTAGACCTACTCCCTATAACCCAGCACTACGTCCTGAGAGACTTAGCCGAAGACCAGTGCTTCGGTGACCGACGGGCACGTCGATCTCGCCTGTGGCACATAGACGTGAGGCAAAGTGGACTTCTTTTATTGCACTGCTCCTAATGAACAGTGTTGCTACAGTGTTCCGTGAACAGTGCAGCTGTGGGTGCGTGCTCTGTGAGCAGTACCGGCTGGTGAGACACCCGGAAAATCACTCCCTAGTGGAGTCGATCCCGGGTGGGCGAGCTGCACACCGGCAGACCTCGCCACTACGCTGAAGCGCAGTCCTCCGGAACGCTTGAACATGTGTAAAGTACGAGCAGGAAACCAAAGAGTAAATTACACCAATTTCTGGCCTAAACATCAGTTCCGCCTGACTGCGCAACAGGGGACACCACGGGCACTAATCGAAGCTACAAACCGTACTAAATCAAGCTGACACTACTACGATCGAGTTCCCCACCAATTTTGACAAGTAAAACTCGCCGAGTCGCACCCGATCAGACCGGGGACGACGGCGGCGACGGCGGCGCAGCCCGCCACCAACAGGGAAGGAATCGGGAGAGAAATTGACCTACCGTACGACGGCGGGTCCTCATTGTACGCGCGGTACCGCATCTCCGCCAGCCTCTGCCCGTGCACGCCGCCGTCGCCGTCGCCGCGGCGAGCTCGAAGTGGTTCGCCATGCCGCCCGCCTTGTCATGTTCTGTTCTGTTCTGTTCTTCTCTTCGGCGAGCTCGAAGTGGAAGGCAGCAGCCAATAGGGAAAGAGCTCCGTGATCGCCGTAACTCTTTCCGTCGCGGCCACTCTTTCCGTTAAATCGAACTGACGGATCAAGGACTAAATTGCAATTAAATTACAATCAAAGGACTAAAATGCAAAAAATCCGTGCGAGACATATCCAACGTGGCAGCCGACGTGGCACAATCTGCTCCGATTGGACTAAATCGTACTAGGCATACAAGTTGTGGGACTACTCACGTCCGAATTACAAGAAGTGGTACTAAATCGTACCAAATGGACAAGTTGTGGGACTAAATGTGTAATCTATTATATAATTAAAACACAGGACAACCAATGGTTAAGATTAGCTGGACAAAATCAAATAAAGACCAACGCCGAGATTAGCACTTCGTACTTTTCGGCCGGTAGCAGTGCTAACCAAAGAATACAGTGTCCTTCTTCTTCACGTCTACAAACTAGCCCATCAGGGTGTTACAAAAGGAAAGGAAAAGCAAAACCTTCCTCCATGGGAGAGATCGTATCGGCATCTTAATTCTACAGATATATGCAATCATCGCATCAAGGACGGGGACGGAACAGACATGGAACCAGGCGATCTGCCGTCTCGGCTGGCAGCAGACGGGCCATCGGCGAGGAGCACTCGACTGGCTGCTTCGCTTTGCTCTGTCGTCGCCGACAAGGTGTCAGCGGTCAGCCACGCCGACGAGATGGAGAGCCGCACTCTCCCGTCCAATACTCACAGGACGCAGCGGAAAGAAGGCCGTACGTTGGCCTACATCACTCATCATGCATCGGCTCCAGGATTGGTTTCTGCGCGGTCCAGATCACCGGATCGGAAAGTCCATGCATAAAGCTACAGCCCAGCTACGATAGGAACGGGATGATCTAACACCGGCAAGGTTGGTACATGCTCACGCTGGAGAAGCAGGATGCAAGCATAAAGCATGGCCTGGCTTACGATCTTCTAAGTTTTCTTAACTATCAGCTTTTCGTGTACAAATGTTTACGCGTCTGCACTCTGCAGGATATGCACATTGAAGTGAACACTGGCAAATTGATGCAGTTCGCTCATTGAAATTGTTGTTCTACAGTACAGGAATTCATAGATTTATTTAATGGATACAAAAAAACAACGTCCACGTACTGACGTACATGCACTCTTTGAAGCTGATTGTGATGCGTTGCAGGCTTTAAGTAAAGCTAGCTTCATGGGTGTCATCTTCTCTTCAGATTAACCTGGTAATTGGTCAAGAACCCACACCTGCAGCGGTACCCCTAACACTTCCTGTACTCTGATTATGCTCCAGATTTACTGTACATGAATCTATACATGTGCCCTAATCACAGATGTTCGTGACCCGCAATAGGTTTGGATTCGTTGTTTTGCTGATGTTTGACAACTATACATATTTGTCTTACACGTTCTAGATTGTGTTGTTAAAATATTTTGTCTTCATCTGCATTGTATGAGTTGAATTTGGAAAAATATACATAGATCGATTCATTACGTGAGCTCTCTCCTGATATGGTTGAAGCTCCAGATCATTAATGCAGGAATTAGTGGAGTGATCAGGAGAGATTGGACAATCAAGAAAAGATTCGTAGTATGTTCTTTTTTAATCTGCATATCTTCATGAACTTGACATAAATCTTGAAAGGATCAGCCATGGAAATACTACTGTTCCACCTTTTTTGGTTCCAAGTATATATCAGTTTATGATTTTTGTAAAGCGAGTTTACCAAGTACTTTTATTCAGGGCAGAAATTAAAGTTTTCTGGTATATATTACGGATGCTAATGGCCAACACTAACTGATTTTTTCTTCTAGGGAGTATTTAAACAAAAGAATACATATGTATTTGGTTTCACTACTTCGATAGGAAGTTCGATATCTGCATGCGTAATTCAAAGTTAAGGATGCAGTGAACGGCAGGGCGCCATGTGAGTAGGAAGGGAGCGCGATTCCAAATTGAGCTCAAGGTAAACCCTATGCTGTTTTGTTAGAAGAAGCAGATCCAGCGACTCTGTCTATTTGGACTGGGCACTCAGCGGATTTTTTGAACTGACACCATAGAAACCTTCTTTTTTCCCGTAATGCTTAGAGGCCAGGGACCCAAATCGAAGGCATGCCGAGCGGAGGCACCTGCCTAGCGGAGACCCGGTGTCTCCGGTGACCACAAGACGGAGCACACACACATGAAGGAGCTTCGTGGTTCCGATGCTTCGGGTGGTCCAGGATGCAGCATCGGCCGATCGGACATTTTTAGATTCATTGATCGCCGTTCTACAACGATTAAATCTTCACCGAGGCTACGGGTGAGACACTATATTGTGCCAGCTCCATGGTACAATCCAGTACGCCAAGGAAATTGTTTTTTAAATTTTAATGAATATATAGGGTCAAATAACTAGGTTGTCTTACTCTTCAAGTGATTAGTGCTACTTGCTATGTCATCAATAATTAAATTGCAGTGCGGTCAATGAAATATGTTACTGGAGACTGCATGAATATTTGTACGATACACTGAATGTTGGATTTGATTTTTTTTCTCAGGATGTTAACGAAAGCCATGAACGAATCATAAGAAGTGGAAGAGAGAAAAGTAAAAGCTAGGAGAAGAGAGAGGGCTACAAATTGTGACCACAATTGCATTGAACTTTGTTGTCATTTACAAGTATGTGTGCTCAACAACTACATTTAATACTCCCTCCGTCCAATAATAACTGTCTCAAGTTTACCAAAAAATGACTGTATCTAGACATGAAACATCCACATTTTGGCAAACTTGAGACATTTATTATTGAACGGAGGGAGTACAAAAAATCACAATGGTAAAATAATGTTTTGCCAACTTTTGTTGTGCGTAGTCCTCCATGTCCAGTTTGTAATTTTTCAATTTGTGTTGCCCTCGATTGCATTCAGGAAGAGCATTTATGTTTATTAATCACTAAAGTGTCGATTTTATGTAAAATAAGACATGCACATGTTGACTAGAATTATTTATTTTAAACATGGGTTATATGTAGTTCATATATTGTAAATAAAAGTTTCTACATGAAAATAATAATTCAAAAGAAAGAGATATATAAAGGTAGATAGATACTGAAATTCACTTTGGCTCCTGAGCTCATGTACTCCTGATTTATTAAACAAAATTTTAAAACCAGAAAACCATGTTAAAAAATTCTGAAAAATTTGGACGCGAACGCATACCCATGTCCAACATACGTGCCAAGTTTCGTGGCGCAATGACATTTGATATGCCCAGTGCAAAAAGGACAAACCCACTGACGAATCCAATTTCAAAAACATACTTTTTCGTAGCACTGATTTTGTTATTTTTTCACAGAATGGCTCACCTGACATTTCATCACGAAACTTTGCACGTATTTACAAAACATGTATATGTTTGTCACCTAAAAATTCAGAATTTTTGGACATGTTTACTATTTTTAAAATTTCGTTTAGTATAACAAGAGCATATGAAGTCGGGAGCCAAAACGCCTCTCCCGGATAAATAGATATACAAATAGATGGATATAAGGAAATACAGGGCGAGAAGCGCCTTCATGAAAAAGCTTCTGCCGAAACATAAGATGAACATTTTTTCATGGACATATTAAAGAAACAATATTTTATATTATTTTAACTAATTATAATACAGGAAAATATCTTATCATTATAATTTTTGAATGTGTTAGATAATCCACAAACCAGATGAAGGACAAAAGGTAAGTCTAGCCGTGCAAATGCGCGGGCCAACCTGCTAGTTAGCTCAAAACCAAACAAACAGCGGCGTTTCCTGTTCACGGCATCGACCCAGATCTGGCGTCACTCTCGTTTGATTCAGCGCTACCGGACAGCGTTTGGCGGGAGCCATACACGCACACGGCCATGCCATGTCGCGGGCGTGAAGCGGTGACGCCGAGCGAACGGCCGAGCAGCGGCGCAGGTGTCCGTCCAGCCGGGGGCGGCGCTGTTGGGCCCCATGTGGCGGCATGACGACGGACCGCCGATCTTTATTACGTCCAACCGGCGGCCAAGTGTCCGTTCCAGCAGCTCTTCCAAACACGGCGGCGCGGCGCTCGATCGTACCTCGCCTTCTTCTTCTGGACAATTTGGCTCGACATCCGCTTCATGGCAGTGCAGTGTTGTGTGTATTTTTTTTTCTCCAACACTGAAAGCAAGTGCTAGCTGACTAGCTGTCGCCCAATTAAGCGAAGATTACGTGCGAGAGCTTTTGCTTGCTTAGTTTGACTTGCACAATGCACACAGGACAGGTGAAGTTTGGTGAAGTTGGTTTCACCGAACCAACAACGTTGGACCAAGTTGTACAACTCGTCAAGTCGTATACGCCGGATGCCGAGGCATAGGAGTTCACTCATCCGAGTGGCATGGTCAATGCAAAATTTCAGATTTTGCGTCCTAACCAGCAGGCCAGCACGTTTGGTGTGAACTCCATGCATGGGGTCCGCTCGACTTATCGGGCATTCAGGATGAAGAAAGAGCTACCGTGGTGATTACTGAATGACTCCTCAGTAAGTCACTTTAAAATAGGGTCAACTTGTCCTCTGGTGGACCCAAAAAAAAAGGACTGTAAACAACGCTGGATTACATTTTCGCCCTTTAAATTTAGGGTCACAATGCACAAGGTGACAGTTGCGGACTTGCGGTGTTGCCTCGTTGCATACGCCAGGCGATCCGGTTTGACAACACCTTTCGCTAGGGTCGATCATTAAGTACGACCCTTCATGGCTTCATGACAAATCGTCCTAGCATTGTTGTTTCTCCGTCGAGTGCGTTGTCTAAGCGATGCAAGCAATGCAAAGAGACAGCTGAAAATACCCTGCTGCATGCAGCTTATATTACGACTTCTCTACGGAGACTGACATAGTGTTGTTAGATGCTAAAGAGGTAGCAAGTCCCGCTATCCGTCTAGTATATGCCGCCACACCGGGTACAAATTTCTTACTCCCGGATCCAGTGATCCTCCATTAAAAAAAATCATATTTGTAAGTTTCAATTTTTTTGAAAAAAACTCCTGCATGTTGTTAATGATATGTCCCACAAAAGTGCAAAATCTCGGTTTGAAATATTTGATATTATGTGTTAGCCAGATATGTCACGTAGCGTGACATATCCTCCTGATTCCCTAAATCGCGGAGAGTCCTTATTAGTGTGATCTCCCATTTATGGTTAGGATTGTATTTTGTCTATATATATCAATGCAATGGAAATGGCCAAGAGTGGTCAATTCTCTCACATGGTATCAGACTAAAAATCCTCACCCTAATTCGCTTCCGCCTCCTCTCTCCAAAACCCTAGCCGCACCATAGCCGGCCGCCGCCGCCGCCAGCCTTCTCCTCCCTCTCCCTCTTCCTCCATGGCTCCTGAGCCCCACCCCGACGCCCCACTCTGGGCGCAGGCCACCGCCATCCAGAACGTCCGCTCGCTGGTTCCGATCGTCCTCGATCTCAAGGTCCCCTCCTTCCCCAAGTGGCGCACCTTCTTCACCATCGCCGTCACCACGTACGCGCTCGAGGATCACCTCACCACCGCCACCCTGCCGACCGACCCCACATGACTCCGCCTCGACGCCACTGTGCTCCGCTGGCTGTACGGTTCCATGGCGATGGACATCGTGGACATTGTCATGGCCACGGACGCCACCGCCTACACGGTTTGGACGGCCGTCACCGGGCTCTTCAACGACAACAAGAAGTCCTGCGAGATCTACCTCGCCGAGGCATTCCGCACCATCCGGCAGGAGGATCGCTCCATCACCTACTACCTCCTTCTCCAGAAGACGGCGGCGGACGCTCTCGCGGAGGTTGGCGCTCCGGTCTCCGACTCTTACCTCGTCACCAACGTCATCAAGGGTCTCCACGAGGAATATGACAGCATCGGCGACCTCGCCCCTCTCATCAAGCCGTACCCGTCCTTCCTCGAGTTCCGGAGCATGCTGCTGCTCCACGAGCTGAAGGTGACTCGCCGCGCCTCTGCCTCCTCCACCGCCGCTGCGGCCTTCGTCGCCAAGCCCGGCCCCGTGGCTCCTGCCGCCCCCGCCGGCGGGCACGCTGGCGGCCCCTCCGCTCCCAGACCCTGGAGGGCTCCGTCCAATCCTAGTCACGGCACCGGCTACGGGAAGTACAAGGGCAAGAAACCCTACGGCGGCCATGGCAACAGGAACACCGGTGGCGCGCCTCCCATGCTGACCCCTTTCAACCCTTGGACAGGGGCGATCCAGATGTGGCCCATGCAGCCGCACGGGGCCGGCGGCAGCATCCTCGGCGCTGCTCCTCGCTCGGCCCCCCGCCCTCACGACTACATGGCCGGCCCACCACCTGCTCCGTCGGCCTCCTTCTACAACACCCACGCCGGTGTTCCCCATAGCCAGGCGTTCCACGGCGCTCCGTACGGTGTCGCCTCCTACACCGCGCCTTCTTCTTCGGCGCAGACTTGGGACCCCTCCGCCCTTGCGCAGCACTTCACCAACATGACGCTGCAGCCACCCACCCCGGAGTGGGTCATGGACAGCGGCGCCACCGCCCACCTCTCCAACAACACCGTATCCTCACCTCTCTATCTTCACATCCTCTTTATCGACATGTCACAGTCAGAGACGGCTCCTCCGTTCCCGTTTCTGCATCCGGACATGCCTCCCTTCCATCTTCTTTTTCTGACCGTCCTCTTCATCTTCACAATGTTCTTGTTACCCCTCGCATCATTAAAAATCTAGTCTCCGTCCGTCAGTTTACTAAAGATAATAACTGTTCTGTCAATTTTGACCCTTTTGGTTTTTCTGTGAAGGATCTCATTACCCGGCGTGAGCTTCTTCGGTGCAATAGTACGGGGGAGCTTTATTCGTTCCAGCCACCGGCGCCTCGTGCTCTCACCGCCACCACCACCACTCATGATATTTGGCACCGTCGTTTGGGTCACCCCGGCCATGATGCTTATCGTCGCCTTTCGCAGCATATCTCTTTACCTTGTAATAAAAACACTAGTAGTCTTTGCCATGCTTGTCAGATTGGACGCCATGTACGATTGCCTTTTTCTTCTTCCACCACTAGGACTACTCGCCCTTTTGAGTTAATTCATTGTGATCTTTGGACGTCTCCTATTTTGAGTAATTCTGGCAACAAATATTTCTTAGTTATTCTTGATGATTTCACTCACTACTTATGGACTGTTCCTCTTCGCCAAAAATCCGATGCTTACGCCTCCGTCGCCTCCTTTCGCGCTTTTGCCCAAACCCAGTTCAATTTACCCCTTGCGTCTATTCAGATGGACAATGGTCGTGAGTTCGACAACGCGAAACTCCACTCTCTCGATGCCGCCCACGGTATACACATCCGCTTCTCGTGCCCATATACCTCCCAGCAGAACGGTAAAGCCGAGCGTATTATCCGCACTGTCAACGATATTGTGCGTTCTCTCCTTTTCCAGGGTACTTTACCACTTCGTTTTTTGGGTAGAAGCTCTTCACCACGCCACTCATGTTCTTAATCGCCTCCCCACCAAAACCATTAGCGCTCCCTCTCCGTATTTTGCCCTACACGACACCCACCCAGATTACTCGTCCCTGCGTGTTTTCGGTTGCCTCTGCTACCCTAACACCGCCGCCACCATGCCCCACAAACTCGCTCCCCGGTCAAGCGCTTGTATGTTTCTCGGCTATTCTCCTCACCACAAGGGTTACCGCTGCATGGACCTCACCACCCACCGCATCATCATCTCGCGTCATGTCATATTCGACGAGCCCACCTTTCCCTTCGCCACCCCACAGCCTCCATCCGCTGCCTCCTACGAGTTCCTCGACGACGACCTTTCTCTCCCTGTCGTTCCACCTGCTGCGCCTGTCGCGCGCGCCCTTCCCCTCCTCCTTCGCCTCGCGCGCCATCGCCGCCGCCTGCACCCCCGCCACCTCCTCCCGTGCACCGCACGCGTAGCACCTCCGGCATCCACGTCCCTCCCCGTGAACGGCTTAACTTGCATGCTGCTATCCACAGTACTCTCCGATTCCGACATCGGCACGTGCTGCTCTCAAGGACCCCAACTGTCTCGATGCTATGACCGCAGAGTACCGCGCTCTCCTCAGCAACGACACTTGGGCTCTCGTGCCTCCTCCTCGGAACGCCAACTGATACGTCTCCAACGTATCCATAATTTCTGCTGTTCCATGCTTATATTATACCATTTGCTACATGTTTTGTATACACTTCATATCACTTTTATGCATTTTCTGGGACTAACCTATTAACAAGATGCCACAGTGCCAGTTCCCTGTTTTTTGCTGTTTTTGGTTTCAGAAAGTTACTTCTGAAAATATTCTCGGAATTGCACGAAACAAAAGGCCAAGTCCCTATTTTTCCAACACGTACACGGAGTCCGAAGGAGAGACGAAGACTCGCCACGAGGTGGCCAAACCACCTGGCGGCGCGGCAGTGGGCCCAGCCACGCCAGCCTGTGGTTTGGGCCCCTCGGGGGTCCGCCGACATCGCCCCTTCGCCTATTTATTCCCCGAGGCGTGAAAACCCTAAAACACCGAGCCTTTCATCCAGAACATATTCGCTGCCGCCGCCGTCGTCAACCCTAACTCGGGGGGTTCTGAAGCTCTTCTCGGCACCCTGCCGGAGAGGGGAATCATCACCGGAGGGCTCTACATCGCCATGCCCGCCTCCGGAGTGATGCGTGAGTAGTTCATCCTTGGACTATGGGTCCCTAGCAGTAGCTAGATGGTTGTCTTCTCCACTTGTGCCATCATGTTTAGATCTTGTGAGCTGCCTATCATGATCAAGATCATCTTATTGTAATGCTACATGTTGTGTTTGCTGGGATCTGACTTATATTGATACCTATGTGGAGCTGAATATTATATTATCATGTCTATGTCATTTGTGATCTTGCATGCTCTCCGTTACTTGTTGAAGCCTTGACCAAGTGAATACTTGTGACTCCAAGAGGGGGTATTTATGCATGATAGTTGGGTTCAACCTCTATTTAACCTGGGATAGTGACAGCAAGTTCTAAGGTTGTAGATGTGTTGTTGCCACTAGGGGTAAAACAACAATGCTTTATTCAAGGATGAATGTATTGTTTACATTATGCACATTACTTAATGCAATTGTCTGTTGCTTGCAACTTAATACTGGAAGGGGTACGGATGTTAACCGGAAAGTGGACTATTTAGGCATAGATGCATGCTGGATAGCGGTCTATGTACTTTATCGTAATGCCCAAATGAATCTCATAGTAGACACCACAGCTCACACATGCATGTTATATGCACTTATCAATTGTCAATTGCCCAGCTGTAATTTGTTTACCCAGCATGTTAGTTATCTTATTGGAGAGACACCACTAGTGAACTGTGGACCCCGGTCCATTCTTTTACATCTGAAATACAATCTACTACACTCATTGTTCTCTACTGTTTTATGCAAACAAACATCATCTTCCATTCGATACGTTTAACCCTTTGTTTTCAGCAAGCCGGTGAGATTGACAACCTCACTGTTAAGTTGGGGCAAAGTAATTTGATTGTGTTGTGCATGTTCCACGTTGGCACCGGAATCCCTGGTGTTGCGCCGCACTACACTCCTTCACCAACACCTTCGAAGCAAACCTCGTTTTCCTACTGGTTCGATTAAACCTTGGTTTCATACTGAGGGAAAACTTGCTGCTACACTCATCATACCTTCCTCTTGGGGGTTCCCAACTGACGTGTGACGTACAAGCATTGTTTCCGGTGCTGTTGCCAGGGAGATATTCCCTCGTCAACTTAGCGCTAGCAACACGTTTTCTGGCACCGTTGCCGGGGAAAACCGAATTGCTTCTGCAAGGGGAGTCTCTCACACCCAATCTCTTTACTTTGTTATTTGTCTTGCTTAGTTTATTTTTATTTAGTCTTGTTTGCTCTCTTTATCAAAAACACAAAAAAATTAGTTACTTGTTTAATTCGGTTTGATTTTGTTTTTCAAAATGAATGCTCCTGAAGTTGAAGTTCGTTCTTTTAGGCAACTAGGAGGTGAAAATTTGAAAGATGCTTGGTATAGAATTAGTGATGCTCATCATAGATGTACTAAGAAACACTCTACCACTATCCTCCTTAGGAACTTTTATGTTGGTATCTCTAGTTGGTATAGGTATGTTCTAGACACTCTTACAGGTGGAAATTTCTTGGGTACTCCTGCTTTAGAAGCCTGTAATATTATTGAAAGTTTGGTAGGAACACCACCCACTAAAGATATTAAAATTGAGATCACCTTGGAGGATGTTATAAATAAGTTAGACTCTATGGAGAATTTTTTTTCCAAATTTTCTTGATTGTATTGGTAAGACTAATGAATCAATAGCCACCATCAATGAAAGAATCACTGTTCTTGAGGATAATAATATCCATGACACCCAAAATCATAAAATTGATGAGTTAGAGGAAGATATTGAAACCTTAAGTTCAACCTTTACTTCTCTTAAGTCTAAAAAGGAGAAAGTTTATGTGGGTAGAGAGCAAAAGTTTATGTATGTTCCTAAAGTGCCAAAACCAAAGACTCATTATGAGCTTAAAATTGATAAAACTTTTAGTACGGTTAAAGATAATGAAACACCTCCAGGAACATTTAAGATACCCATTGTTACAAGCTGTGTGTTGGAAGAAGCTTTTGATGATTTAAATGATTTGTCACTTGACAATACTTGATTTTCACTTTCTGCGCCTAGCTGAAAGGCGTTAAAGAAAAGCGCTTATGGGAGACAACCCATCGTTTTTATTTGCTGTTATTTTTGTTTTCTTTGAGTCAAGAAATTTTGTTACTTCTGTAGCAACTCCTTTGTATCTTTATTTTATCGCAATGTTGTGCCAAGTAAAGTTCTATATTGAAAGTTGATGCAAGATTTGGATTTCTGCGCAGTGACAGATTTTTAGCTGTCACGGATTTGAGCTTATCTCCCTGTAGAAAATTCAAAAAATTCTGAAAAAAATCACGCATATTTCTGAGATATGTACGCAACTTTCATTATTTTAGGCCAGATCAATCTGAGCAACTTAAGTGCCTCGAAAAAATTCGTCATTCTAAACTGTTCTGTTTTTTACAGATTCTGCGTTTTGTTTTGCATTCGCTCTTTTACTGTGTTTGTGTGGATTTCTTTGCTCCACAAAGCATTGGGGGCTGTAGCTAATGTCTAGAAGCTTTGGGTTTGATTGTATCATTACAGAATATGAGAATTTTTGATTATGCACTAACCCTCTATTGAGAACTGTCTTGAGTTTGGTGTGAAGGAAGTTTTCAAGGATCAAGCGAGAAGGATGATATTATGTGATCAAAAAGAGTGAAAAGCCTAAGCTTGGGGATGCCCCCGTGGTTCATCCCAACCATATTCAGAGAGACTCAAGCGTCTAAGCTTGGGGATGCCCAAGGCATCCCCTTCTTCATCAACAAACTTATCAGGTCATCTCTAGTGAAACTATATTTTAATTCTTTCACATCTTATGCGCTTTACTTGGAGCGTCTGTGTGTTTTTATTTTTGTTTGTGTTTGAATAAATTCGGATCCTAGCAATCCTTGTGTGGGAGAGAGACACGCTCCGCTTTTTCGATTTGGTATTGGTAAAGACATATACATTCTTGTAGATCATTGTCTTGTTTCGATTTGATACTTTGCAATTGTTTTGAGCTCTCAAGTAGATCATGTTTAAGCTCTTGCATCATGTAGTTAAAGCCTAGTAGTGGAGAACTACCGTATAGCTTGTTGAGACTTGGGATGCATATTTGTTCTCTCTAAGGTCTAGATATTTTCTGGTAAAATGTTTGAGCAACAAGGAAGACAGTGTAGAGTCTTATAATACTTGCAATATGTTTTTATGTGATTCTTGCTGTACCGGTTTATATTTGTGTTTGCTTCAAACAACCTTACTAGCCTAAACTCTGTACTGAGAGGGAATGCTTCTCGTGCATCCAAAACTTGAGCCAAAACCCATGCCATTTGTGTCCACCATACCTACCTACTATGTGGTATTTCCTGCCATTCCAAGTAAATATTTCATGTGCTACCTTTAAACTATTCAAAACTTTATTACTCCTTATTTGTGTCAATGTTTTATAGCTCATGAGGAAGTATGTGGTGTTTTATCTTTCAATCTTGTCATTTACTTCTGACAGATTTTCAACCAATGGGCTAGTGGCATATACATCCGCTTATCCAATAATTTGCAAAAAGAGCTGGCAACGGGGTGCCCAGCCCCAATTAATTATAATTTTCATTAATAATTCTCTTCACATGTTTTGCCCTGATTTATCAGTAAGCAACTTAATTTGCAAATAGACACTCCTCCATGGTATGTGAATGTTGGAAGGCACCCGAGGATTCGGTTAGCCATGGCTTGTGTAAGCAAAAGGTTGGGAGGAGTGTCAACTATAAAGAAACTAAAATACATGTGTAAACAAAAGAGAAGAGGGATGATCTACCTTGCTGGTAGAGATAACGTCCTTCATGGGAGCCGCTCTTGAAAGTCTGGTTGACAAGGGGGTTAGAGTGCCCACTACCATTCGTTGACAACAACAAACATCTCTCAAATACTTATTTTGTGCTCTCTATATGCTTTCAAAAATTTAAAAAGCTCTAGCACATGATTTAATCCCTGCTTCCCTCTGCGAAGGGACTATCTTTTACTTTATGTTGAGTCAGTTTACCTACTCCTTTCTATCTTAGAAGCAAACACTTGTGTCAACTTTGTGTGCATTGATTCTTACATGTTTACTTATTGCACTTGTTATATTGCTTTATGTTGACAACTATCCATGAGATATACATGTTACAAGTTGAAAGCAATTGCTGAAACTTTATCATCCTTTGTGTTGCTTCAATGCCTTTTACTTTGAATCTATTGCTTTATGAGTTACCTCTTATGCAAAACTTTTTTATGCTTGTCTTGAAAGTACTATTCATGAAAAGTTTCTGCTTATATGATTCATTGTTTACTCTTTATCTATTTGTTAGCAAACTATAGACCATTGCTTTGAGTCACTTCATTCATGACATGAGCCTTGCAATATATTGATCAAGATTGTGTGAAAGCATGTCTCCTCAGAAATTATTTGTTATTATCGTTTTACCTACTCGAGGACGAGTAGAACTGTAACATCCCAAAATTGTAACCCAGCTTTAGTCAAAAAATTGTGGATCAACAAAAACTTTTGTGTGTTTGTTTGATTATGGTTGTTTGAAGTGTTGTTTGCTCTAAATAAGAACTTGAAGAAAAGAAAAGAAATAAAACAAGTGCTAAAACAATGAAAATAATGTGACAAGTGTCACATTTAAATCTCCAAGTGAGAATTCAAGTTTTCCTCCAAACAAAATTTCAGAGGAGAGATTGTGATCCCTCTCATTTCATCCTTAATACTTTTCTCCCTTTCTACTTTAAATTTTATTCCAAACTCTATTTTCAAAATTCCAAATGTTTCTTTAACTTTGGAAATTATCAAGTTCACCAAGCTTCACTTCCAAAATAAATACTCCAGTGGTACCACAAACCTTGGCAAATCATTTTGAAACAAGTTACGAAAAGAAAATTCAGAAAATCAAATTTTGGACTTGGTTTAGGAATTAGATCGAACACCTGCTGATCACCACTGTGTTCTTCCCTAACCCGAAAATCCAATCCAAAATTCGAGCTCAATTCGGTGCAATCCCGTGCCATTGGTGTTTCCACTCCCTCGCCTCACCTCACTCACTCGAAGGACGGTGAAGAGACGCGCTCGTTGACCCCAGAGGCAGCAGGCCGAAGCTCCACGCCATTGCCGTCCTCAGAGCTCTGCCGCACGGGTCGTTTCGTGGAGAGGGCAGACGCAACGCTGAGACAACGCCGCGCCGTGCCCGCCACACCACCCTTCTCCCTCTGCTCCTTCCCGACGAGACCACACCGCCGCAGAAGCCCTCTGGCGTGCGCACCGTCCGTGCCAGAGCACGCCGCGCGTCATGGCGACGCCGAGGTCAACGGAGAGCGCCGCACGCCTCCGCACTGCCCCACCTCACCCCTCGTGTTCCACCTGCTTCACCGCAACGCCCACGAGCACCACAGCCCCCTCTTCGGTGAACCCTACCACACCCTACCACCTCCAGTGCACGCGCCCGTGCTCGCCGTACGCCATGGCGAACAGAGCACGGCACCGGAGCTCGCGCGCCACCTCTGCTCCCCCCGACCAGCCGACCACCTCTGCAGCACCCCCTAGCTTCCAGCGACCTCCCAGACACCTCCAGATGGACACCGCACCTCTCCTACCCCCTCTGCACTTTCGTGCCATTGATGGCCGTGGAGAGCTCCGCTATAAAAACCACCCCGCACCCCCTCTCTTCTCCACACATCGCCAGCACTTCCCTCTCACACCCCTCACACCCGTGCATCGCCAGGAGGGCGAGCACGCCACCACAGCCATCGTGCACAAGCTCGGCTGTGCACTGCCGCACCGAAGAAGAGGTCGATCACGGCCGCGCCGTGCTGCTCTCCCCCTCTCTCTTCTCTACACCGCAACAGCCTCACCATTACCACCGCACCCTCCCGCACTCACTCCCTCTTTGTTTCGTGCCCAGAAGCGACGCAGGGGACTCGCCGGAGTTGGAGCACGGCCGAGGAAGCCGCGGAGCTCGCCGCCGACGAACCAGACCTCCCCAGCAAGCACCAGTCCTCCAGCGACCTTCCCCGAGCCTCCGCCGTCGATCACAGCCTCGCCGCATCTACCCAAGCCCTCTAGGTGAGCCCTTGACCCACCTCGCCGTCGCCGGAGCCACGGCACCGTCGTGCTCCGGTACTCGCCGATGCGATAGAACCTCAGCCGTTGGATTTAAATCCAACGGTAGCTTACCGCTTCGTCTCGTTAAGACACCGACAAGCGGGACCCACACGTCAGACCTTTAAACTTTTCCAGTGCGGGAACATTTTCCCGTTGAGTCACTGACGTGTAGGCCCCACATGTCATATTTCTCAACATTATCCAAATCAATTAGATTTTCTAAATTAAAATCCAGAAGGATTCAGTACTGGTATGAACTTTGAAATTCAATATCTCGAGTTCTATAAATCCAAATAAATCAAACTCAATGTTCTGGAAAGCTTATGAAAATCTTTAACTCACCAAAGTGGTCTCATCTCATTAAATTAAATAATAAAAATGTATTATTAAAAATGCTCCAGAAGGTTTGAAACACCAAACCATTTGATTCTGGAGTTATATTAGTCCAAATGACTTGAAACCAATTTTGGTAGCTTTGTATTAGGATCCTTTAGCTCCCCAAATTTTGGTAGAATTAATTGAGCAGTGTAAAATCCTTAGATTTTGGTTGAACTTCAGTAAACCCTTCTGCACTAAACCAATTAGTGTGAATTAATAGTAGGTCCAATTAAACTAAACCCAATTTTTTAGGTCACATAAACCAAGGTTAGTTATCCCTAAAAGGATTTAATTTT
Organism: Poa pratensis; assembly: GCA_947311845.1. Taxonomy (NCBI): domain Eukaryota; kingdom Viridiplantae; phylum Streptophyta; class Magnoliopsida; order Poales; family Poaceae; genus Poa; species Poa pratensis. The sequence goes on from CAMZMU010000071.1 coordinate 9,954,026, forward strand.
TGGAGCAACCTAATTTGTTTGGTAGCTAAAACTTGATTAAAAACCTTCTGAACTAAAACAAATGTGTAGGGAGTTTGATAACTCCAAAAGACCTCAATCCAATTGAGTTGTCTTCTACACATCAGTAGCTATCCATAGAAATTTAGTTTGAATTTTTGTGACCAACGTAGATTAAGTGGTGAATTAAATGGTGTACACTAGTTTCTGCCTTAGTTTGAAAATAATTAAATAAAAGTTAATTCAATTAAATTGAAACCACACTGTGTTGCTTGATGTATGCAGTGGCTACTTATAGCCTTTGTGATGGTATGGTTATGTTGATGCTTGAGTTAGTGTAGTGATTGTTTGCTTTGCTTGTTTAACGTTTAGACGATACCGTTGACGGATTTATCGAGGAAGGAGGTTTTGTTAAACCAGAAGATCAGGACCAGTACCACTTTGTGGAGCAAGGCAAGCTACTTCACTGAGCTTGCATTTATATACATCTACTTTGATCACATGAGTTATTCAAAAGTATCATTGATTTTGGAAAAACCCTTTTTACAAATATATGAAAACTATTTTTTTGCCACCCTATGTAGAAGTATAGGGTAGTTATTTAAAACTATAGGATGGAAAAACAAGGTTTATTCAAAACTCCTTTGAAATTACTGGAATAGAGGTGAAATGCCGAAAGGTCGGTATTGAAGTGGAGAAATGGAGAATGGGGATTTTATGAAAAAAAATGCACATTGTGTCCTAGTACTATGACGACCAACCAATACCCTGTGCGACCACATTTACCCCCATATGGGGCGGGGCGTAGTCATATAATTTGCTCGTGTTAGTACTGGATGCCTCAATAACGAGGATAACCTCGTTCCATGAGGGGATGGTCTGAGGACCTACCCCCTGACCTGGGTCCTCTTAAGTGAAGTCTACCGGAAGCCGGTATGAACGTATGGAGAAAGAGGATTGAAGGGCTCCCTTGGGTCCGCCGGGCAGAACTACGAGTCCTCACACTTAGTTTCTGAGGATTTAAGTGTCGATGGAAAGTGTCGTAGAGGCAGGGTCCTATACTAGCATGAGCAAAGGACAGGCTATGGCCGGGAACTCAACTTCGCATACCTCTGGTATGGCGGGACGTGGCTGACACGATGAGTGACCGGATGGGTGTGGGAAAAGCGTGCTACCTCTGCAGAGTGAAAAACTATTCGAATAGCCGAGTCCTCGGATATGGACAGTTGGGAGGCTGTCCTAAGGCCATGTGCAAGTTTTTATAAAAATTTGAGTTTTGAAAAAAAATGAAGTGGTGAAGGTTGCAAACCTGTACCAAGAGACGGTACGAGGTTGTGGAGTGAAGTGAACCATGTTTGAGATAGGGTCGGAAAAAGGAAGAAGTTTTTGAGAAATAACTAAAATGTTGATTTCTTAAAGGATAGTTATAAACTTCTTCTCACCCCTTTTCAGAAAAGATTAGAGAGTTTCAATGAGTAAAAGTTTTAAGAAATAAAATTAAAACTAGTGCTTACTCAAGTTGGGGTAGTTTGCGAGTACAATCAAATGTACTCATATTGGTTTCGTCCCTGGCTATTGTCTTAGCCAGATTTCGAGGAGCCCTACGTTGAAGAGGAGTTTGGCGACGTCTATGCGAACTAAGATCTTCATAAGTCAGCTGCCTGTCGGGTGTTGCTAGGATGGATTAGCTCTACTACCGTAGCTTCCGCTGAATAAAGATGATTGGCCCTTGAAGGCACCTATGTATAATTAGGCCAGTATGGCCATGTTTGTAAGACTTTAAACTCGGTATTGTATGGATGTAAACTTTGATATTCAGTTCGGATTATGTGCAACGACAGACTGATCATGGGATCGTTGTGTTAAGCATAATCGGGTATTTCGGACGGCTAGTCCGGGGTCCCCACAGAGCTGGTATCAGAGCCATCCTGACTTTAGGAGACCTTAGTTAACATGGGCGTTAGCTAGGAGTTACAGAAGTTAATTTTTAAAACAAAGGAGTGAAGTATTTTCAAAAATTTCTTATCTCCCCAACCTTCCCATTTATTTAAAAACCTTACACTCATTAAGAGTCATCTTTTCTTGAACCCTTAAAATTTTGCACACTTGTCCCTCCATTAAGTTTACTTATGGCCCTTAACTAACTTAAAATTTTGCTTAAACCTGTAGATGGCACCCAACGTCACCGAGTTCGTCCAAGTTAGGAAGGATGGCCTGCTGATGTTCGAGCAGGACTTGTACGAGTTGAGCCAAATTTTGGGACGCCCTGTTCCAGAATTTGAGGGAACTCAGGTCGATTCCCTCGGTGATGGGAACCTGGCCTGGCTCATCAAGTCGTCCGTCCGAGGCAGGATTCAGCCTCCCCGCTCCAGGGACTTGGTCTACACCACGATGGACTCTACTTGGGTTGATGGTCTGGCCCGAGTTATGCAGAGGCTGCTAGCCCGCCTTTGTGAGGAGCACAAGGACGAGCTGGTTGGCACTCGTTTCCAGTACTTCGGGAGACGTGACGATGAGGGAAACCCCACCTACACCGCGCAGCACACTCTCTTCGGCGAGTACATCACCGATATGGAGGTGCTACTTCACGACACCCAGGAGAACCTGCGCGACGCTAGACTCAAGGTCCACTTCCAGCGTAGCTCCCTCGACGATGCCCGAGTCCGTGAGACCCAGCTGAAGTGGGAGAATGACAATCTCCGCCTGAAGCTGGCCCGTCAGAGGAGGACTATCGTCAAGCTCCGCAAGAAGGTAGCGGAGCAGAACGAGATGATAGACGAGATGGAGCAGCAGGCGAACGAGATGGAGGAGGAGGGCGAGGATCTCCGCAAGGAGAACAGTGCCTTCATCAGCGATGATGAGGACTTCCTAGAGGAGATGGACTACGAGGAGGAACGACGAGGAGGAGATAGTCGACGAGGAGGGGGATCCGTCTGAGCCAGTTCTCGAGGAGGAGGATCCCGAGGAGCCACCCTACGACTCAGACGTTGAGATCGTCGAGCCTGAGGTTCCACCTCAGTAGTCGAGTGATGAGAGCACTACCTTAGGACTGTGTCGACCCCCTATGCGAGTAGAGTTTATGTGATGGTTCCTAGGAAACCATGTTGTATGTACATTAGGTGTAGTAGGATGTTGTAAGCTTGATGTGTGAACTCCTTGATGTGATGATTGTGTTGAATAAATGTGATAGTCTTGTTTGACTAGTGTTTCATCAACCACTCCCTTTGTGACTTTATCGTTATCTCCTTAGCCAAAGCCTTTTGCCTTGCCTCTTATATCGTATCTATTCCAGGATGACGAACACTCGCCACAACCAGCACGCGAATCCACCACCACCACCGGACCCAACCCCTGCCCAACTGCTCGCGATCATCATGGAGGATCGCCAAGCTGCCCGGGAGGAGCGTCAAGCTCATCTCGCCGCCCTGCAGCAACTTGCCGCTGCCCACGCCAACCAGAACAACAATGGTGGCAATGGCAATGGCGACGAGGGTGGAAATCAGCGCTCTACCCTGAGTGACTTCCAGAAGACCACACCGCCCACCTATTCCAAGGGACTTCACCCCTGGAAGCAGATGACTGGATCCGCACTATCGAGAACAATCTGGAAGTTGCCTCGGTAGGAGAGAATGAGAAGGTCCTGTATGCTACCCACTACCTTGCTGGACCTGCAAGAGCTTGGTGGGAAACTACCAAGACCTCCAGCAAGCGGGCATGTCATTACCTGGGAGGAGTTCAAGGAAAATTCCGCAAGAAGTTCATTCTAGCGGTCTTCTCGAGAGGAAGAAAGATGAGTTCCGTAAGCTAAGGCAGGCAGGCAGAGATGTGGTCGGTTATCTGGATGAGTTTACCGATCTTGCTCGGTATGCTCCTGAAGATACCGACACGGAAAAAGAAGATGGAGCGTTTTCTGAACGGACTCCATGATGAGATGCAATGTGCCTTGGTTGTCCATGACTTCCGTGATCTGGAGTCACTAGTGGACAAGGCCATTCAGCTGGAGACCAAGCGCAAATCCATGTTTGAAGGCCGCAAGAGAAGGATGAGTATTCAGGAAGGTTCCAGCAGCCAGAAACCTCGCACCTTCCAGCCAGCACCCAAGCCAGTTTATCGACCACCCCCAGCTCCACGTCCCAACTATCCCAACCGTCCCAACAACAACAACAATGTCCCCCGCCCAAACACCAACAACAACTACCACCCAATGGCAACAATCGTCCCGGAGGAAACACCACACTTTTAACCCTACTGCCAGCGTTGTCTGCTTTGAATGCGGCAACAAGGGTCACTACTCCCGAGAATGCCCCAATCCCAAGAGGAACGTTCAGCGCCCCAATGCACCAGCACCCAACTCTGGACAAGGCCGTAATGGAAATGGAAACGGCAAGAATGCTGCACCCCGTGGCAATGCTGCTGTTGCAAGAGGCCGTCTGAACCACATCAACACTGAAGAAGCCCAGGAAGCGCCAGATGTTGTGCTGGGTACGTTCCTTGTCAACTCAGTACCTGCAACTGTCCTGTTTGATTCTGGTGCTACCCATTCCTTTGTTACCAAGGAGTTTGTTGTTAAGGGAGGTCTAGTCGGGAGTCTCTTGTCCAAACCCCTGCTCATACAAACCCCAGAGTTCCTAGTAGAGACCAAGCTGTTTTGCCCGACGTCTCTCTTGAGATCAAAGGAGAGAACTTTCCAGCCGACCTAATCATTTTAGGAACCAGGCATAGATATCATTCTGGGTATGAATTGGTTAGCAAAGTATCATGGTCGTATCGACTGTGCCAGAAGAGCAGTATCTCTCACCACAGACAGGAATGAAGTGGAGTATGCATCACAAGCCAACCAATCCCAACCTAGTTGTCATGAAGGCATAGCCCGACCAGCCTAGATGAATCCGTGTTGTTCACCTATTCAAGGATGTTTTCCCGGAGGAATTGCCTGGTATGCCACCAGACCGGGATATTGAGTTCGTGATTGAACTTATTCCTGGAACAGCCCCTATATCCCAGAGACCTACCGGATGAATCCAAAGAACTGGTGGAATTGAAGAAGCAGTTAGCTGATCAGCTCAGTAAAGGTCTGATTCGCCCAAGCGCTTCACCTTGGGGATCACCCATCATCTTCGTGGACAAAAGAGACGGTACCACACGCCTGTGTGTGGATTATCGCAAGCTCAATGACGTAACCATCAAGAACAAGTACCCCTTCCCAAGATCGAGGATCTGTTCGATCAGATGAACGGAGCCCGAGTCTTTTCTAAGATCGATCTTCGGACAGGTTATCACCAGTTGAAGATTCGAGAGTCTGACATTCCCAAGACCGCCTTCACCACCCGATACGGATTGTTTGAATACACCGTTATGTCCTTTGGCTTGACCAATGCCCCTGCTTATTTCATGAATCTCATGAATAAGATCTTCATGGAGTACCTCGACAAGTTCGTGGTTGTCTTCATTGATGATATCCTTATCTACTCCAAGACGAAGAAGAGCATGCTGAACATCTGCGTCTAGTTTTGGAGACCCTCAGAGAACACCAACTGTATGCCAAACTTAGCAAGTGTGAATTTTGGCTAAGTGAAGTTGCATTCCTCGGACACGTTGTGTCTGCAGGAGGAATCTCTGTTGACCCCGAGAAAATCAAAGCCATTCTAGACTGGAAATCACCCACCAGTGTGACGGAAATCCGAAGTTTTCTCGGACTGGCAGGTTATTACCGCAAGTTCGTTGAAGGATTTCCAGTATAGCCAAACCCATGACCCAGTTGTTGAAAAAGGATAAGAAGTTTGAATGGACCCAGAAGTGTGAAGATAGTTTTCAAGAACTGAAGAAGAGACTACTTCAGCCCCAATCCTAATCATGCCAGACGTCACCAAGAGTTTCGACGTGTATTGTGATGCTTCACGTCTCGGACTTGGTTGCGTTCTGATGCAAGAAGGAAAAGTTGTGTCGTACCTGTCTCGACAGTTGCGACCGCATGAGGAGAATTACCCAACCCATGACCTGGAGTTAGCAGCTGGTTTTCGCTTTGAAAACATGGCGACCCTATCTTGTGGGTCATCGCTGCGAGGTCTATACAGATCACAAAAGCTTGAAGTACATTTTCACTCAGAAGGAGTTGAATCTGAGGCAGAGAAGGTGGATGGAATTGATTAAGGACTATGATGTCGGAATTCATTACCATCCCGGAAAAGCCAATGTGGTTGCCGATGCCTTGAGCCGAAAGCCATGCACCCTGAATACCCTAATCCAAGCAGAGCAACCAGCCTTGTTTAAGGAGTTCGAAGATTTCGGACTTGAATTGGTTAGCCATGGATATCTTGCCAACCTAGAGTTAGCCCCAACCCTGTTGGATCAAATCAAAGAAGCCCAGAAGGGTCATGAGAGTATCGAGGGATTAAAAAGAAGATACCCCTTGACAAAGCACCTGGTTTTGCCATAGATGCTGAAGGAGTTCTGAATTCAAAGGACGCCTATGTGTGCCCGATGATAAGGAACTCAAGGGTCTAATCCTGAAAGAAGCCCACGATACCCCATACTCGATCCACCCCGGAGGAACCAAGATGTACCAAGATCTTCGTGAGAGTTTTGGTGGCATGGAATGAAGCGAGAGATTGGTTCTTTCGTGGCCAAGTGTGATATCTGTCAGCGAGTTAAAGCGGCACCAGCGCCCTGCAGGATTGCTCCAACCCCTTAAGACCCCCGAGTGGAAATGGGATGAAATTGGAATGGATTTTATTACCGGACTTCCTAGGTCAAACCGAGGCCATGACTCAATCTGGGTCATCGTTGATCGACTGACCAAGTTGCCCATTTTTCCCCGTCAAGACCACTCACACGGAGCACAGCTAGCAGACTTGTATATTTCCAGAATAGTAAGCCTGCACGGAGTGCCTAAAGGATTGTATCTGACAGAGGCACGCAGTTCACCTCACGGTTCTGGAAAGCTCTTCACGAAGCCCTCGGAACCCACTTATCATTCAGCACAGCCTATCATCCTCAGACCGGAGGTCAGACCGAGCGAGTAAACCAGATTCTGGAAGATATGCTTCGTGCATGTGTCCTAGCCTATGGCTCTAAATGGGAAGATTGCCTTCCGTTTGCAGAGTTTTCCTATAACAATAGTTATCAGTCCAGTCTGCAAATGGCCCCATTTGAAGCACTTTACGGCAAGAAGTGCCGTACACCCTTGAACTGGTCCGAGACCGGAGAAGGAAAAGTGTTTGGACCAGATACCCTCCGTGAAGCCGAGGAGCAAGTTCAACTTATCCGTGAGCGTCTCAAAACAGCCCAATCCCGTCAGAAAAGTTATGCGATCCCAAGCGTCGTGACGTCACCTTTCAACCTGGAGATTTTGTCTATCTTCGGGTGACGCCACTCAAAGGGATGCAACGTTTCCATGTCAAAGGAAAGTTGGCACCCAGATATATCGGACCTTTCAAGATTCTTGCCCGTCGTGGAGAGGTAGCCTATCAGTTAGAGTTGCCCCCAGAATTGTCGGAATTTCATGATGTCTTCCACATTTCCCTGCTCCGGAAGTGTCTTGAAGTTCCTGACCAGCCCGACGTTTTCAAGAACATTGACCACCACTCCATCGACCTGAACCATGATCTGACTTATCGTGAGAGACCGGTCAAAATTCTCGACGAAGATATTCGTCTCACCCGGAGGAACAAGATCAAGTTTTATAAAGTCCAGTGGACTAACCACTCTGAAGAGGAAGCAACTTGGGAACGTGAGGACTATCTTAGAAGCGAATTTCCCAACCTCTTTAGCACCTAAGCCTAGCCAATCTCGGGACGAGATTTATTCTAAGGGGGGAAGGATCTGTAACATCCCAAAATTGTAACCCAGCTTTATTAGTCAAAAATTGTGGATCAACAAAAACTTTTGTGTGTTTGTTTGATTATGGTTGTTTGAATTGTTGTTTGCTCTAAATAAAACTTGAAGAAAAGAAAAGAAATAAAACAAGTGCTAAAACAATGAAAATAATGTGACAAGTGTCACATTTAAATCTCCAAGTGAGAATTCAAGTTTTCCTCCAAACAAAATTTCAGAGGAGAGATTGTGATCCCTCTCATTTCATCCTTAATACTTTTCTCCCTTTCTACTTTAAATTTTATTCAAACTCTATTTTCAAAATTCCAAATGTTTCTTTAACTTTGGAAATTATCAATCACCAAGCTTCACTTCCAAAATAAATACTCCAGTGGTACCACAAACCTTGACAAATCATTTTGAAACAAGTTACGAAAAAAATTCAGAAAATCAAATTTTGGACTTGGTTTAGGAATTAGATCGAACACCTGCTGATCACCACTGTGTTCTTCCCTAACCCGAAAATCCAATCCAAAATTCGAGCTCAATTCGGTGCAATCCCGTGCCATTGGTGTTTCCACTCCCTCGCCTCACCTCACTCACTCGAAGGACGGTGAAGAGACGCGCTCGTTGACCCCAGAGGAAGCAGGCCGAAGCTCCACGCCATTGCCGTCCTCAGAGCTCTGCCGCACGGGTCGTTTCGTGGAGAGGCAGACGCAACGCTGAGACGACGCCGCGCCGTGCCCGCCACACCACCCTTCTCCCTCTGCTCCTGCCCGACGAGACCACACCGCCGCAGAAGCCCTCTGGCGTGCGCACCGTCCGTGCCAGAGCACGCCGCGCGTCATGGCGAGCCGAGGTCAACGGAGAGCGCCGCACGCCTCCGCACTGCCCCACCTCACCCCTCGTGTTCCACCTGCTTCACCGCAATGCCCACGAGCACCACAGCCCCCTCTTCGGTGAACCCTACCACACCCTACCACCTCCAGTGCACGCGCCCGTGCTCGCCGTACGCCATGGCGAACAGAGCACGGCACCGGAGCTCGCGCGCCACCTCTGCTCCCCCCCGACCAGCCGACCACCTCTGCAGCACCCCCTAGCTTCCAGCGACCTCCCAGACACCTCCAGACGGACACCGCACCTCTCCTACCCCCTCTGCACTTTCGTGCCATTGATGGCCGTGGGAGAGCTCCGCTATAAAAACCACCCCGCACCCCCTCTCTTCTCCACACATCGCCAGCACTTCCCTCTCACACCCCTCACACCCGTGCATCGCCAGGAGGGCGAGCACGCCACCACAGCCATCGTGCACAAGCTCGGCTGTGCACTGCCGCACCGAAGAAGAGGTCGATCACGGCCGCGCCGTGCTGCTCTCCCCCTCTCTCTTCTCTGCACCGCAACAGCCTCACCATTACCACCGCACCCTCCCGCACTCACTCCCTCTTTGTTTCGTGCCCAGAAGCGACGCAGGGGACTCGCCGGAGTTGGAGCACGGCCGAGGAAGCCGCGGAGCTCGCCGCCGACGAACCAGACCTCCCCAGCAAGCACCAGTCCTCCAGCGACCTTCCCCGAGCCTCCGCCGTCGATCACAGCCTCGCCGCATCTACCCGAGCCCTCTAGGTGAGCCCTTGACCCACCTCGCCGTCGCCGGAGCCACGGCACCGTCGTGCTCCGGTACTCGCCGATGCGATAGAACCTCAGCCGTTGGATTTAAATCCAACGGTAGCTTACCGCTTCGTCTCGTTAAGACACCGACAAGCGGGACCCACACGTCAGACCTTTAAACTTTTCCAGTGCGGGAACATTTTCCCGTTGAGTCACTGACGTGTAGGCCCCACATGTCATATTTCTCAACATTATCCAAATCAATTAGATTTTCTAAATTAAAATCCAGAAGGATTCAGTACTGGTATGAACTTTGAAATTCAATATCTCGAGTTCTATAAATCCAAATAAATCAAACTAAATGTTCTGGAAAGCTTATGAAAATTTTAACTCACCAAAGTGGTCTCATCTCATTTAATTAAACAATAAAAATGTATTATTAAAAATGCTCCAGAAGGTTTGAAACACCAAACCATTTGATTCTGGAGTTATATTAGTCCAAATGACTTGAAACCAATTTTGGTAGCTTTTATTAGGATCCTTTAGCTCCCCAAATTTTGGTAGAATTAATTGAGCAGGTAAAATCCTTGATTTTGGTTGAACTTCAGTAAACCCTTCTGCACTAAACCAATTAGTGTGAATTAATAGTAGGTCCAATTAAACTAAACCCAATTTTTTTAGGTCACATAAACCAAGGTTAGTTATCCCTAAAAGGATTTAATTTTTGGAGCAACCTAATTTGTTTGGTAGCTAAAACTTGATTAAAAACCTTCTGAACTAAAACAAATGTGTAGGGAGTTTGATAACTCCAAAAGACCTCAATCCAATTGAGTTGTCTTCTACACATCAGTAGCTATCCATAGAAATTTAGTTTGAATTTTTGTGACCAACGTAGATTAAGTGGTGAATTAAATGGTGTACCACTAGTTTCTGCCTTAGTTTGAAAATAATTAAATAAAAGTTAATTCAATTAAATTGAAACCACACTGTGTTGCTTGATGTATGCAGTGGCTACTTATAGCCTTTGTGATGGTATGGTTATGTTGATGCTTGAGTTAGTGTAGTGATTGTTTGCTTTGCTTGTTTAACGTTTAGACGATACCGTTGACGGATTTATCGAGGAAGGAGGTTTTGTTAAACCAGAAGATCAGGACCAGTACCACTTTGTGGAGCAAGGCAAGCTACTTCACTGAGCTTGCATTTATATACATCTACTTTGATCACATGAGTTATTCAAAAGTATCATTGTTTTTGGAAAAACCCTTTTTACAAATATATGAAAACTATTTTTTTTGCCACCCTATGTAGAAGTATAGGGTAGTTATTTAAAACTATAGGATGGAAAAACAAGGTTTATTCAAAACTCCTTTGAAATTACTGGAATAGAGGTGAAATGCCGAAAGGTCGGTATTGAAGTGGAGAAATGGAGAATGGGGATATTTATGAAAAAAAATGCACATTGTGTCCTAGTACTATGACGACCAACCAATACCCTGTGCGACCACATTTACCCCATATGGGGCGGGGCGTAGTCATATAATTTGCTCGTGTTAGTACTGGATGCCTCAATTACGAGGATAACCTCGTTCCATGAGGGGATGGTCTGAGGACCTACCCCCTGACCTGGGTCCTCTTAAGTGAAGTCTACCGGAAGCCGGTATGAACGTATGGGAGAAAGAGGATTGAAGGGCTCCCTTGGGTCCGCCGGGCAGAACTACGAGTCCTCACACTTAGTTTCTAAGGATTTAAGTGTCGATGGAAAGTGTCGTAGAGGCAGGGTCCTATACTAGCATGAGCAAAGGACAGGCTATGGCCGGGAACTCAACTTCGCATACCTCTGGTATGGGGGACGTGGCTGACACGATGAGTGACCGGATGGGTGTGGGAAAAGCGTGCTACCTCTGCAGAGTGAAAAACTATTCGAATAGCCGAGTCCTGGATATGGACAGTTGGGAGGCTGTCCTAAGGCCATGTGCAAGTTTTTATAAAAATTTGAGTTTTGAAAGAAAATGAAGTGGTGAAGGTTGCAAACCTGTACCAAGGAGACGGTACGAGGTTGTGGAGTGAAGTGAACCATGTTTGAGATAGGGTCAGAAAAGGAAGAAGTTTTTGAGAAATAACTAAAATGTTGATTTCTTAAAGGATAGTTATAAACTTCTTCTCACCCCTTTTCAGAAAAGATTAGAGAGGTTTCAATGAGTAAAAGTTTTAAGAAATAAAATTAAAACTAGTGCTTACTCAAGTTGGGGTAGTTTGCGAGTACAATCAAATGTACTCATATTGGTTTCGTCCCTGGCTATTGTCTTAGCCAGATTTTGAGGAGCCCTACGTTGAAGAGGAGTTTGGCCATGTTTGTAAGACTTTAAACTCGGTATTGTATGGATGTAAACTTGGATATTCAGTTCGGATTATGTGCAACGACAGACTGATCATGGGATCGTTGTGTTAAGCATAATCGGGTATTTCAGACGGCTAGTCCGGGGTCCCCACAAGAACTAAGCTTGGGGATGCTTGATACGTCTCCAACGTATCCATAATTTCTGCCGTTCCATGCTTATATTATACCATTTGCTACATGTTTTGTATACACTTCATATCACTTTTATGCATTTTCTGGGATTAACCTATTAACCAGATGCCACAGTGCCAGTTCCCTGTTTTCTGCTGTTTTTGGTTTCAGAAAGTTACTTCTAGAAATATTCTCGAAATTGCACGAAACAAAAGGCCAAGTCCCTATTTTTCCAACACGTACACGGAGTCCGAAGGAGAGACGAAGACTCGCCACGAGGTGGCCAAACCACCTGGCGACGTGGCAGTGGGCCCAGCCGCGCCAGCCTGTAGTTTGGGCCCCTCGGGGGTCCGCCGACATCGCCCCTTCGCCTATTTATTCCCCGAGGCGTGAAAACCCTAAAACACCGAGCCTTTCATCCAGAACATATTCGCTGCCACCGCCGTCGTCAACCCTAACTCGGGAGGTTCTGAAGCTCTTCCCGGCACCCTGCCGGAGAGGGGAATCGTCACCGGAGGGCTCTACATCGCCATGCCCGCCTCCGGAGTGATGCGTGAGTAGTTCATCCTTGGACTATGGGTCCATAGCAGTAGCTAGATGATTGTCTTCTCCACTTGTGCCATCATGTTTAGATCTTGTGAGCTGCCTATCATGATCAAGATCATCTTATTGTAATGCTACATGTTGTGTTTGCTGGGATCTGACTTATATTGATACATATGTGGAGCTGAATATTATATTATCATGTCTATGTCATTTGTGATCTTGCATGCTCTCCGTTACTTGTTGAAGCCTTGGCCAAGTGAATACTTGTGACTCCAAGAGGGGGTATTTATGCATGATAGTTGGGTTCAACCTCTATTTAACCTGGGATAGTGACAGCAAGTTCTAAGGTTGTAGATGTGTTGTTGCCACTAGGGGTAAAACAACAATGCTTTATTCAAGGATGAATGTATTGTTTACATTATGCACATTACTTAATGCAATTGTCTGTTGCTTGCAACTTAATACTGGAAGGGGTATGGATGTTAACCGAAAAGTGGACTATTTAGGCATAGATGCATGCTGGATATCGGTCTATGTACTTTGTCGTAATGCCCAAATGAATCTCGTAGTAGACACCACAGCTCACACATGCATGTTATATGCACTTATCAATTGTCAATTGCCTAGCTGTAATTTGTTTACCCAGCATGTTAGTTATCTTATTGGAGAGACACCACTAGTGAACTGTGGACCCCGGTCCATTCTTTTACATCTGAAAGACAATCTACTGCAATCATTGTTCTCTACTGTTTTATGCAAACAAACATCATCTTCCATTCGATACGTTTAACCCTTTGTTTTCAGCAAGCCGGTGAGATTGACAACTTCACTGTTAAGTTGGGGCAAAGTAATTTGATTGTGTTGTGCAGGTTCCACGTTGGCACCGGAATCCCTGGTGTTGCGCCGCACTACACTCCTTCACCAACACCTTCGAAGCAAACCTCGTTTTCCTACTGGTTCGATTAAACCTTGGTTTCATACTGAGGGAAAACTTGCTGCTACACTCATCATACCTTCCTCTTGGGGGTTCCCAACTGACGTGTGACGTACAAGCATTGTTTCCGGTGCTGTTGCCAGGGAGATATTCTCTCGTAAACTTAGCGCTAGCACCAACATCGTCACTGGCAAGTGGGTCTTTGCCGTAAGATGAAGCCCGATGGCTCTCTCGAGCGCTACAAAGCATGTTGGGTGCTTCGCGGTTTTTCACAGGAGCACGGCGTTGACTTCGACGAGACCTTCAGCCCGGTCGTCAAACCGGCCACGGTCCACATCATCCTCTCCATCGCCATCTCTCTTAACTGGGGGACTCGCCAGCTCGACGTCAAGAACGCCTTCCTCCACGGCAAACTCGCCGAGGTCGTCTACTGTCGCCAACCCACCGGCTTCATCGACTCTACTCGCCCAGACCATGTCTGCCGCCTGAACCGCTCGCTCTACGGCCTCAAGCAGGCTCCTCGTGCGTGGTACCAGCGCTTCGCCACCTTCATCACCTCGGCTGGCTTCAAGTGCTCGCGCTCTGACACATCACTGTTTGTACTTCAGTGTGCAGAGGGTACGGCCTATCTTCTGCTGTACGTCGACGATATCGTCCTCACCGCCTCCTCGCCAGCCTCCTCGACCAGATCAGTGCCTCCCTCAGCTCTGAGTTCGCCATGACGGACATGGGCAACCTCCACTACTTCCTCGGCATAGCGGTGACTCGCGACTCCTCCGGCATGCACCTCTCGCAAGCCAAGTACGCGGCGGAAATTCTGGACAAAGCCGGCTATACCGGCTGCACGCCCGTGACTACGCCGGTCGACACCTCCCCCAAGCTCGCCTCCACCGCAGGTGCTCCCGTTGCTGATCCTACAGAGTACAGGAGTCTTGCCGGTGCTCTCTAGTACCTCACCTTCACGCGACCGGACATCGCGTACGCCGTCCAGTGTGTGTCTTCACATGCACGACCCTCGCGAGCACCACCTGACTGCTATCAAGCGCATTCTGCGCTACGTCAAGGGCACGCTCTCTCATGGACTCCAGCTTCACTCATACTCGCCGGACTCCATGGTCACCTACACCGACGCCGACTGGGCTGGCTGCCCCGACACTCGCCGCTCTACCTCGGGCTTCTGCGTCTACCTAGGTGACAACCTCGTCTCATGGTCTTCGAAGCGCCAACACACGGTCTCTCGCTCCAGCGCCGAGGCTGAATACCGTGTTGTGGCTAACGCAGTCGCCAAGTCTAGTTGGCTCCGCCAACTCCTCCAGGAGCTTCATCGACCTACTCCTCCCGCTACGGTCGTGTTCTGTGACAATGTCAGCGCCGTCTACATGTCTACGAACCCCGTTCAGCATCAGCGCACCAAACACATCGAGATCGACCTCCACTTCGTTCGCGATCGTGTTGCCATGGGCCAGATCCGCGTGCTACATGTCCCTTCGTCTCGACAGTTCGCCGACATCTTGACGAAGGGTCTCCATCACCGTTGTTTCTGGATTTTCGGTCCAGTCTCAACGTTCGCTCTCCTCCCGTTGTGACTGCGGGGGAGTGTTAGACAAATATGTCACGTAGCGTGACATATCCTCCTGATTCCCTAAATCGTGGAGAGTCCTTATTAGTGTGATCTCCCATTTATGGTTAAGATTGTATTTTGTCTATATATATCAATGCACTGGAAAGGCCCAAGCGTGGTCAATTCTCTCACATTTTGTTCTATAAAATGACAAATGTGTGGATCTAAATGTACATGCTTTCAAATCTTCAAAATATACAAGATTTGTTATTTTTTGTGTAGCCCAGAACATAAGTATTTCAAATTAAAAATTTGCACGTTTGTGTGATACATCATTAGCAACATGCATGATTTTTTTAGATTTTTTGAAACTTAAAAATATGTTTTTGAATTTTTTTAACCAGAGCGAGCACTGGACATCGAGAGCCCAAAGTGTTTTCCGGCCACACCGACCCTACTTTGCATCGTTAAGTAGTACTAGGGATAGTAGCACGGCAATGCCGCACGTTTGTTTGATGAATTTTAAGTATGTTTTTTTAAAATTCTTGGAGTGAATATTATTTGAATTTGGAAAAGTTTGTGCTTAGAGGAATGGTTAGATTTCGAATATGGTTTGTATTTGAACGTATTTGAATTTGTATTCTTTTGGTGTGTATGAAATGATTAGGTTTGGAAGGTAAATTTTCAAATAGATTTTAGGAAATGAGTAATTTGAAATTTATTAAAATTTAAATTCTTTTATTGTTTAGCAAATGAGCAGGTTGGTTTGAAAGTCGTATGACATTTTGGAATATTCAAATTTGTAATTTGAGTAGGAATAATCAAATATGATTGGTCTTTCCATATAGTTAACATTTGAGTTGGTCGAAGTTATTTGTTTTTTTTTGGAAAATGGTTAACATTTTTCCCCTAGCATTTTAGTATACTTTTTATATTTTGTCGATTATATACATATGTAATTAGTAACCTATTTGAATTGATATAATATGTTTGTGGTTTGTTGTAAATCTTTAATGTAATTCAATAGTCAAGAAAATATATTATATGATTATTTATTAAATGCAATTTAGTTTTAGTTTATAATTAGAGGAAATGAATTTGTATCTTCTTCAATTAGTTATGTAATAATTTTTTTTATTTTTTTTCCTTGTTGTAAGTGTAACTACGTAGTAAGAGGGATTTAAGGTATGTTAGTTCTAAATATGTTAATTAAATTAAAATGTAGGTTACGATTCCATTTTGTTGTAAATTTCTTATTTACCATCGTAATTAGAGGAAATATATTAGCTCTAAATATGTTAATTAATTTTTTATGTACCATCGTAATCAGAGGAAATATATTATGGTTATCTTTAAATAGTTTTCATTTTCATCATTTATTAAATTTGTTTGCATATTTTTTAGTACTTACCAACTTGGAATCTTCGAATATATTTGTAGTGGAGAATGCATCATTCAAATAATTACCAAATCGAAATGTTCAATTTGAGTTCATAATTAGAGGGAATGTTTTTTTGAATATGTAATAAATTTAGCATCATATACTTGGAGGAAGTGTATTTGGATCTCATTAAAATATTTTTTTAAATTGGAATTTGAAAACATATTTGTTGTTTGTCGTAAATAGCTAGCTTTTTTTTTTGTGACAGTTTGGATATATTTGTAATATTTTTCTGAGAACATGTTTGTTTTTAAATATAATTAGCTAGCATTTATTTGTTTTGTCCATTTGAATATGTTATATATTTTTTTTTGGTGTGTACATTCAAAGTTATTGTTTTTTGAACATTTTCTATGATATGGAAGTTCAAATAAAAATGGCTAAAATTTGTTAAACATGCATGAAATTGTTGGGAAAGAATTATTTGGGAAATTGCATTTATGTGCGAATTTAGGTATTCTATTTAAAATATTTTGAATTGTATTTTGAGAAGGTTTGAATTTTACAAAAATTTGTACGTATTGTAATTATTTTTCGCAATATTTTGAAGTGTATTTCAGAAGGTTTGAGTTTGACATAAATTTTGGTTTTTCCTGTCATGAGAAAGAATTATTCGGGAAATTTTATTTTCTTATGAATTTTGATATTTTGTTTGCAAGTTTAGAAGATTTTGAATTTTGCAAACTTGGTTATCTTCATATGTTTTCACTATATTTTATTTTAATTTTACATAAACTTTGATATTTTGTTTGCACTATTTTGAATTGAATTCCGAAAATTGATTTTAGTATGTATTATATTTTTTTGTGCAATATTTTTCTGATGAATTTTGATATTTTGTTTGCAAGTTTAGAAGATTTTGAATTTTATTTCTATTATTTTTTTGATGTTTGTTTTTTGGTAGAGGGGAAAAAACTGGCAGATGGGCCCCACCTGTCATACGTACATGAGAATCTGGGCGGCGCTGCCATGGCGCGGCCACGGCGAGGCTCGCCGGAGGAGGGTGAGCGGGCTGCCGCCGCTGTGCGCGTCGCACGAGCACGGGCGCGGGCTACAGAAAGGAGGCGGCGCCGCCACCAAATGGTCGCCGGAGCAGTTGTTTGAGCACGGCGGAGCGACGACCGACGGCGAGCAAGGGTGCGATGACGCTACGGATGCAATAAATCGAACGGAAGGGTGATGCAGCACCATGAGTTCATCAGGAACCCGATGGAGAGGACGGAAAGGTCAGGGGAGGTCGGACGGCGTCGGAAACGTCCTCGAAACACGGCGGCCGGAGCTGGGGAAGAGTCGGTCGATTCGGGCGATTCGTGATGTTCCAGCAAGCAGCACTCCACGGAGAGGAAGAGGGAGACGGTGCGGAGCTCGTGGAGTATTCAGATTGTCCGGGGAGGCCGGAAACGGCGGCATCGAGCGGGGCAGCCGGCGGAGACCTCGGAGTCGCAGGAGAGGAAGAAGACGAGAGAGGGGGTGTGCGTGTGGATTTTTCAGCGGGGTCCTCAGGTTTTTTGGAATTTGCGGATAGGTCCCTAGCAGTGGAAAAGCTTGGACTGCGGGTCTTTTTCGTAAAATTGACCACGTCAAAAATCGTGCAGGCGACGTGGCGTTGCGCGATTGGAAGAAACTCTGCGTGGTTTCCTGCGTTCTTGACCGTCGGATGGGAGGATCGGACGGCTGTCGTTGAACGGGCGACGTGGACAGCGAATCGGGAGGTGATTCTGACGTACTTTTATATATTAAGGCATACGGTACAGCGTCTCCTGTAGAGATATAGCAAGCCGTACTTTCAGCAAGTATTACTATTAATCTGTAGACAAAGAGGGACGCATCAGACGGCGATAAACTAAGGTAAACGATCTGTTTGACTGCTGATTTACTTGCGTAGTCAATTAAGCTATGCGGCAACAGCAACACCAAAAATACACCGGCCAATTACTGCCAAAGAATTCTGTCCGATCGAGCGATGTGTCTACGCGTACGTGCCAGAAGCTGAAGTCGTGTCGAGCAGACGCGGCAGAAGCCGGCAGAAAGTCATCGATTTGTTTAGCAGATTGTTAACACTTAAACAGAGACCGATCTAGGCTGCAGAATCGTTCGAGTTCTTCGAGTAGCTGGCCAGCAAGATCTACGTACCAGAAAGTCTTCCACCTGCATGCATGAACAAGAACAACCCACGCGTCGTGCACCGGCGAGAGCCAACGCTCGCGGCGCGCAGCTGATCAGCGCGCTCTCGGGAGACTTCCTCTGACTCTGAGGTACCTGTGCATCATGCATGGAGAGTGGAGACAGCGCTCCCGTTTTTTCCTTTCGTCTTTCGCTTCACGCCAGGGAGGACCGTACGCGTGCACCTTGAATCCTTGACTAGGAAAATTTCGGGCGGCGACACCGCCGCGCCCATGTGGTAAAATTTAAATTTGGAAATATCATTATTTAAAAAATGTGGAATTTTGAAATTATTGAAATGCAAAGAGAGGTTACGTTCAAAAATCGTTCAGATTTCGGAAAATGTTCAAATTGGGAAGTTTTGTAGATTTGATGACATAACATAAATAAATTGGAGTCCTTCTCATTTAAATAAAAAGCTTAAAGCTCATTGTAGGTGAGCAAAATGTTAGCAAAGTTTATCTTTGCATGGACGCAGGGACGGAGTAAATTTAAGAATCTATTGCTTTCAAAGGATTTCCTTTTCATAAGTTTTCGGGGATGCCATATGTAGATCACGGAGCTAGCCTTTTGATTATATAGTCGTAGATAGTAAGAAAAAACTTGTGTGAACACCCAGTATAGTAGACAACTATAAATGTAACAGAAATAAAGCTAATTTTCAACTAATTGAAAATACAATAACCCTAAGTTCATGAGATCATAAAATCTATACAACATGAATAATAATTTGACTACACAAAGAATTCTTATTAGCAGCCCCCTATGTTGTAGAATATGAATGAAAAATTACAGAAAAGATATGTTGATAACATAAAAAAGAGAAAAATTGAAGGAAAGGTAGTGAGACTAAGCACACATATACACATAGAAAAGAAGCATTTTCCTATGTCTGCTATGCTATTCATGCATCTTAGGACATGAAGATCAATTTAAGTGAAGTCGGAATGACTAACATATGTTGTTTCCACAAACTCCATAGTTGGCATAAAAGGGTACTTAATTTCTTCTAATTAATCAGGATTGCAAATTGATCAATCATGCATGGACATGCAATATTTCTAAAGGTTTCATTTTTCTATATTTTTTGATATATTGTTTGCATTTTTTCGAGTTGCAGATTAAAAGATATGAATTTTACAAATTTTAACATTTTTTTGTATTTATTAAATATCTGTCAGTTGGGTCCCACATGTCAGGGTTCTATTAATTAAGGGTATTTAAGTTTTTTAATTAATCAGGATTGCAAGTTGATTAATCATGCATGGGCATGCAATATTTCTAAAGGTTTCATTTTTCTACAATTTTTGATATATTGTTCGCATTTTTTTTGAATTACAGATTAAAAGATATGAATTTACAAATTTTAATATTTTTTTATATTTATTAAATATTCACACATGTCAGGGTTCTTGTCGAGGTATTGGTAACGCGGAACTACTATATGGATTCATACGTACCGTAGAGGAGGTGGGGAAGAACGTAGAGGGTTCCAGTGACGGGATTGCACACACGATCTTACCCAGTTTCGGATCTCACGACGGTGGCGAGATCCTACGTGCTGCTATAATTCACTCAAGGAGAATATGTGTACAGTTACAATGAGATTGTATGCGTGCCCTAAGGCTGGCTTATAAAGGCGTCAAGCCTTCCCCTACAAGGAAAGCCTTAACCGACCTAGATCACGAGTCCTAGACTAACACGGTAACAAACCCTAACTTGCTCCCTAAGGCGAACGCAGCCAGGCCTCGTCTTGGACTTCACTAAGCCAGCCAGAGCTTATCCTTGCGCCTAAGCCCATGAGGCCTTCTCCATTAAGCCCTCCGGCTTTATCTGATGGGCCTCCTTGGTGGGCCAGGTTTTATCCACCGTGGCAGGTATACCCGTTCGGCATAACCTCCACAGTAGTCCCCGGAAAGGTTTAAGTTCTTCGTTTGCCGTCTTTGTGAAACACGGGCTTTCGCCTTTGCGCAAGGCGGACAGAAGAGCTTGGAGCATTCCAAAATGAGACATTCAGTCTGCCTTAAGGATTAAGCCGAACTCTCCTGCACTTTGAACAATCTGGCAGAAAGATTCTGTCAGTGTCGAGTCTTGTCATGACGTCACCGCAGTCAAAACCAGTCCACGACAGTCTGGACAAGCAAAGAGACGTTGTGACGCCATTACTGCTATTTTTCCGCTCACGATCTCCGAGGCGTGCGGGAGAAGATGCCCATTATCTGACCGTTGCGGGACGCGTGGCGAAAATCGCGCGGACGTTATCTCACCGCACTAATCGCGGCGCACGGCCCCCATAAAAGGGGAACTGATTTTCTCCATCTGGTTCATTTCCCTGTTCATCGTCCTCCTCGCGCCCATCCCATCTGAACTCCGGCGAGCTCACCACCACCACCTGCGCACCCACCCATGGAGGGCTCCGATGCGACCGCGGGAGCGGCAACGGCGGCGGCGTCGGCGGCGACGGAAGGACAAGATCTGGCCACGAGGGGATCGAGCGCCGCGGATGCATCTGCATCTCGCGCGGCAGTAGCGACAAGTTCTGCGGCCACCCCCATTGAAGCAGAGAAGAATGCCCAGCCCTCCGACGAGGGCGATGCGGCGGAGGCAGAGGAGGAGGGAGAGGAAGCATCATCCCGCAACTGGGCGGCTTCCACCATTACCGACGCGGACCTCACGCAGCTGCAAAAGAGGGCATCCTCCCACCAAAGGAGAACTGCCACTGGCGGTCAGCGTACGGCCACCCTGCTCCAGATCCCGCCGGCGATGAACGAGTGCTCCTCGTCTCACATCTCCTTCGCGGTTTGTCTTTGCCTCCGCATCCTTTTTTCCAATCAGTCTTAGACTACTATGGCCTTCAGCCTCATAGCGTAGGCCCCAATAGTATCTTTACATAGCTGGCTTTATGGCTTTATTCGAAGGATACCTAGGCATAGAGCCCAGCTTAGAATTCTTTATGTACTGCTTTACCTGCAAGCGCCAAACAGAGAAGGAAGAACTGCTTTCCTTAGGAACAGTTAGCATCAATCTTCGTAGAGGCAGGGACTGGTATCCTAAGGCGCCAAAAATAGATTCCATTAAAGGCTGGAATAGCTCCTTCTTCTACTGCAAAGATATGGCACCCGTAGGCAAAGACATAGGACTTCCTCGCTTTTCTCCTTTGCCTGCGGAGCCCCGCCTCTCTTGGGGCGAAAAACCGCTGAAGGTCCTTCCTGACAACCTCCGTCGCATGCAAAGGCGAATTGAGTACTTGACAAAGACTGCAGTGCCCAAACTCACGGGCGCAGACACCATCTTATGTTGGTTGTCAAGGCGGATCCAGCCTTTGAAGGATCGCAAGGGTCTCTTATGCCACTACACGGACCAGAAGACGGATCCTCTCCGTGTTAGTGAGAGCGACCTTACGCACGACGCCCTCATGTATCGCTTTAAGAGGATTGCCAAGGATTGCCAAGGAAAGGATCCAGCTCACAGAGCAGCGTCCTATGTACACAGCCGCCAACCCGGCTCCCAAGGTAAGGCATTTACCATTACTGTTTTTACACTTCACAATGTTTGCCTTACTAACACCACTTTTGATTTCAGCTCGCCCTTTTGCCGGATAATCTGCTGGCTCCTTTGTTTTACGTGCCTGAAGCGGCACCCGAGCCCTCAAAGATTCAGAAACGAAAGGCTTCAGGAGCTACTGCAGCAACTTCAGCAGCAGAAAGGCGGAAGCGTGAGAAAGCCATCCATGTTAACGCCGAAGTGCTCGACATTGAGGACGATGAGGATGCGGCCTTCAATGCTCTAGTACAGAAGTAAGCCGAACCTCAATTTCTGTAGTAAGGCGAACAGTGTCTTTGAATGTTATCTTATTATGTACAGAAGTAATTTCTTCCAGGCAAAGGAAAACTGAGCCTTCTCCGGCCATCGCTCCCCCCACTCCCTCCGTTCAACAAGAGACATCCCCCAGCCCATCTGAGGATCATCATATAGATTTGGACTCAGCCGTCTTTCCTGATAAGACGGAAACTGAAAAGCTGGCCAGGGCTGCCGCTGCCGGGAAGGCGGCGGTAATTCAGTCAGAAGAGCCGAACGAGCCCATCACTCGTGAAGCTATTCGCAACATGGTGAAACAAGAGCTTTTTGACGACGAGGGGTACATCTTACCCAACATCGCCGCCATGCTTGCCGATGAGAAGGAGCGTAACGATCCGCCTCCGAAGCTAAGGCCAGTTGGCCAGACATTGACCATCTTGAACCTGGAAGATAATTGTGACGAGCTGTACGTCACAATGAAGAAGAGATACAAAGCCTTGAAGGCCATGATGCAGGTAAACATTGCGTCTTTATGTACATACTAGTCCCCGGGCTTTACGTTGTGTTTTGATTAAGCCGACGTAATGGCCTTTCTTGCATGTTGATAAAGACTCAGTCCCCAAGCCCCTTGTAGCTATACTTTATTGTCTTTACCCTTGCTACTTACTACTGCCCTTGCCTTAGCAGAGCAGCGAGCAGCTTACGTGCGATCTGTGGTACTCCCTGAGTAACCAAAGGCAAGTGCTCAAGCAAGCCGTCGCCAAAAATAAGGCGAACGAAGATAAATGTTCTTTCACATGCATTGTGTTTAATTCATTTGAAGGCATAAGATGCTCAACACATGCAATGTGTCTTTCACAGCTGTTGTGGCGAAGGCAAAACAGATCGGACGTCATGGTGACGTCAGTAGGTGACGTCGCTTGCCGGGCCCATGGTGACGTCAGTAGGTGACGTCGCTTGCCGGCGGCGGACCTGCCCGCGCTGCCGAGCTCGCGCTTGAGCAGCGGCGCACGCGCGCGGGGAGCTGGTCGGGCGGTGCCCTGGACCATATGGTCGCCGGAGTCGGCGCGGCGGCGTCGATTCTGGCGTGGATCGGGTGTCCTGGCACGCGAGAATGGGCGAGGATGGAGATGACAGGACGGCGTAGATCTCCGTGTGCGTAGATTCGTCGGAGGAGCAGCGGAGCGGCGACGATGTGCGTCGGCGTCGGCGGCAACGGCGGGGTCATGCGGGAGAGAGAAGGAGAGGGGGCTGTGTGCGTATTTTTCAATGGAGTCCCTGGGTTTTTTGGAAATTTTGGATAGGTCCTTCTTAGTTAGAAGTTGCGGACTGCAGAGCAATTTTTGGACAGTGCAGGTTTTTTTTGTAAAATGAACACGGACCGTCGGATCCGCGATCGACGGCGCGGATCCTGTTACGCACTTTAGAAGTGCGTTACTATAGAACTTCTATAGCGGCCGTGACGTGGGCGCGTGAGGGGAGGGCTAACTGGGTGAGCTTTGATATATTGATAGATTACACAGCCTAAATTATAACAAATTTAAAGATTGGAGAGAATTATGTTTATGTCCGTGAAAATAAAAAGGTTAAAACATGAAAGTCGTTCGGAAGGATGATATTCATCTACTCGTGCAAGGAAAATTTGAACGGGTAGCTGAGTGCGACGAATTTGACAAAATTTGTCAAATGTTTTTGCGAGTTTGGATCTAAAATTAAGGAGTTAGAGTCGACCAAACTCGAAACCGATGACGGGAATGGAAAACCTACTCATCGACGCGCATATATTTCATGTACATATTATCGTGAAAATTTATAGTGCTTAGCTGAGTGCGACGAATTTGACAAAATTCGTCAAATGTTTTTGCGAGTTTGGATCCGAGTCGACCAAACTTGAAACCGATGACGGGAATGGAACATACTTGTCGGCGCGCATATATTTCGTGTACATATTAACGCGAAAAGGAGAAAAAAACTACGCGATTAAAAATTATGTAGCGGGCGACGTGGATGTCTCCATCGCTGGCTGAGGAGGTCAGCCATTATATATAGTACTAGGGCAATAAGCGCGGTCTTCGCCGCGCCCGTGGACTCTAAAGAATTTTAGTTTTTTTGAAGGATTTAATTTGAATTTTAGATTGGAAAGCTTGGGTATGTTTTTTTTTTTTGCAAATATTAGCAAATTTGAATTTGGCAAATGTGTTTGTTTTATTTTACGAAGGTAGTTGGTTTTACATTTTTTTAAGAAAGTTTTTTATGTATGGTTATGTTTGCACGTTTATTTTATTCGCATTTTTTTTGTTTATTAAATGCGAAGATTTGGAAACCGCCTGAATTTTTGAATTATTCAAACGTGGAATTTGATCATATGTTGCAGGTAGGTGGTTTTTTCTGTGTCCATGTTGACATGTTTGTCATATTTTTTCCGCCCATTAAATTTAATTGTGAAAGTGGCCGCATCTAAAAATTGCGCAGATTCGGGAATTAATGAAATGCAAATGAGGCTTCCGTTTTAAGATTGTCCGCATTTCAGAAATCATTCAAATTCGGAAGTCATTCAGTTTTTTAATAGTTTTGACATATTTGAATCCCATTTTGACGTCTTCGAAATACACAAATTTGGAAGGCACTGTGGGAATTTGAAATTCAAATTTTGGTCGTGCATATTTATTTTTTATGTAACCACGTTGACATATTTGTCATTTTTTTTGTAGGCATATCTAATACACAGCCGCCAACCCGGCTCCCAAGGTAAGGCATTTACCATTACTGTTTTTACACTTCCACAATGTTTGCCTTACTAACACCACTTTTGATTTCAGCTCGCCCTTTTGCCGGATAATCTGCTGGCTCCTTTGTTTTACGTGCCTGAAGCGGCACCCGAGCCCTCAAACACTCGAAACGAAAGGCTTCAGGAGCTACTGCAGCAACTTCAGCAGCAGAAAGGCGGAAGCGTGAGAAAGCCATCCCTGTTAACGCCGAAGTGCTCGACATTGAGGACGATGAGGATGCGGCCTTCAATGCTCCAGTACAGAAGTAAGCCGAACCTCAATTTCTTTAGTAAGGCGAACAATGTCTATGAATGTTATCTTATTTTGTATGTGGTTTGCAGGATCAAACCAACTGCACCTCTCAAGAGGAAGAAAGTAATTTCTTCCAGGCAAAGGAAACTGAGCCTTCTCCGGCCATCGCTCCCCCCACTCCCTCCGTTCAACAAGAGACATCCCCCAGCCCATCTGAGGAATCTACGAAGATTGATGGGAAAAAATTTATAACAGCGGGCCCATGGTGACGTCGCTTGCCGGCGGCGGACCTGCCCGCGCTGCCGAGCTCGCGCTTGAGCAGCGGCGCACGCGCGCGGGGAGCTGGTCGGGCGGTGCCCTGGACCATATGGTCGCCGGAGTCGGCGTGGCGGCGTCGATTCTGGCGCGGATCGGGTGTCCTGGCACGCGAGAATGGGCGAGGATGGAGATGACAGGACGGCGTAGATCTCCGTGTGCGTAGATTCGTCGGAGGAGCAGCGGAGCAGCGGCGATGTGCGTCGGCGTCGGCGGCAACGGCAGGGTCGCGCGGGAGAGAGAAGGAGAGGGGTTGTGTGCGTATTTTTCAATGGAGTCCCTGGGTTTTTTGGAAATTTTGGATAGGTCCTTCTTAGTTAGAAGTTGCGGACTGCGGAGCAATTTTTGGACAGTGCAGGTTTTTTTTTTGTAAAATGAACACGGGACCATCGGATCCGCGATCGACGGCGCGGACCCTGTTACGCACTGTAGAAGTGCGTTACTATAGAACTTCTATAGCGGCCGTGACGTGGGCGCGTGAGGGGAGGGCTATCTCTACACAGCCTAAATTATAACAAATTTGAAGATTGGAGAGAATTATGTTTATGTCCGTGAAAACAAAAAGGTTAAAACATGAAAGTCGTTTGGAATGATGATATTCATCTACTCGTGCAAGGAAAATTTGAACGGATAGCTGAGTGCGACGAATTTGACAAAATTTGTCAAATGTTTTTGAGAGTTTGGATCTAAAATTAAGGAGTTAGAGTCGACCAAACTCGAAACCGATGACGGGAATGGAACCTACTCGTCGACGCGCATATATTTCGTGTACATATTATCGTGAAAATTTATAGTGCTTAGCTGAGTGCGATGAATTTGACAAAATTCGTCAAATGTTTTTGCGAGTTTGGATCCGAGTCGACCAAACTTGAAACCGATGACGGGAATGGAACATACTTATCGGCGCGCATATATTTCGTGTACATATTAACGCGAAAAGGAGAAAAAAAAACTACGCGATTAAAAATTATGTAGCGGGGCGACGTGGATGTCTCCATCGCTGGCTGAGGAGGTCAGCCATTATATATAGTACTAGGGGAATAAGCGCGGTCTTCGCCGCGCCCGTGGACTCTAAAGAATTTTAGTTTTTTTGAAGGATTTAATTTGAATTTTGGATTGGAAAGCTTGGGTATGGTTTTTTTTTTGCAAATATTAGCAAATTTGAATTTGGCCAATGTGTTTGTTTTATTTTACAAAGGTAGTTGGTTTTACATTTTTTAAGAAAGTTTTTTATGTATGGTTATGTTTGCACGTTTATTTTATTCGAATTTTTTTTTGTTTATTAAATGCGAAGATTTGGAAACCGCCTGAATTTTTGAATTATTCAAACGTGGAATTTGATCATATGTTGCAGGTAGGTGGTTTTTTCAGTGTCCATGTTGACATGTTTGTCATATTTTTTCCGCACATTAAATTTAATTGTGAAAGTGGCCGCATCTAAAAATTGCGCAGATTCGGGAATTAATGAAATGCAAATGAGGCTTCCGTTTTAAGATTGTCCGCATTTCAGAAATCGTTCAAATTCGGAAGTCATTCAGTTTTTTAATAGTTTTGACGTATTTGAATCCCATTTTGACGTCTACGAAATACACAAATTTGGAAGGCACTATGGGAATTTGAAATTCAAATTTTGGTCGTGCATATTTATTTTTTATGTAACCACGTTGACATATTTGTCATTTTTTTTGTAGGCATATCTAAATTTTTTGGTCTACATTATGTAGAATTTTTTCAAAATTGTATGAATAATTTGGGCTCCTAAAAAAAAATCTGACAGGTGGGCCCACTGTGACGTCATGTTGACGTCACAGTGGCCAGATCCGTACGTGGCGGCGCCGCCTCAATTTGGCCGCCGGAGCGGCCACGCCGTCGCGGGGACGCGTCAGAGGACGGCGGGCGCGGCGGCGGCGTCTCCGGCGCGGCCAGGGCGCCCCGGGAAGCGATCCGCGGCGAGGATGTAGAGGGCGCGCCGGCGAACCTCGTGGTGGCCTCCGATGGGTCCGGGAAGCGGCGAGACGGCGCCGGCGGCGACCACGGCGTCGCGCGGGCAAGAGGAGAGCTCATGGACGTTTTTGCAGAAAGGACCTCGGATTTCTACGAATTTGCGTATAAGTCCTTCCGGAGGTGTTTTCTGCAAATCTCGTGCGTCAAAAAGCGTGCACGCGTTCACCGGTTGGAACCGGGGCGACCGGCCGGTGACCGGGGACGCGTGTCAGCACGTGATTGGTAGATAATCGCGTGCTACAGTGCGCGCGTTTGGGGGGGGCGACGTGGGCGCATCTCGGTCGTCGATTTCGCGGATCGGACGGCTGTGGGACGCCCGCGACGTGGAGGGCTGAGAGGGGCAGGATTCTGCGAGCTATTATATATAGTAGAATAGATTATTGCGTACTGAACTGAAGATTCAGGGAGGGCATTCATATGTCCGGCAACATTCGTACCAGCAGGCGGCAGGCGCAAGGCCTGAAGGAGACGGACATACTTCTTTTTTTCGAAAGCGGAGTAATGCCACGCCCTCTGCATCACACGATCTGACTACCCCGGACACTGAGAATCAAAGCAATAAGTTTTGCTCTTACGAAAATTTATTTTTAGTCCATATAGTTGCTCAAAGAAAGACAAGATAAGTTCCATGTTCACGGACTTTTCTAGATCGTGCTCAAGAAATAAAATAGTATCATCAACATGTTGTAAAACGGATAGTACTCTCGTCAACCAAGTGAGTTACAAGACCGCCGGCTTGAATGTCATCCTTTACTCTTGCAATCAGAATGGCCAACATATGTGCAATTATTGTCGTGGTATTAGTATCACACGCATGATCCAGGGTGCCATATATACACTGAGGGTAGATTGTGGTGTTAAGACGGACGAGAGTACGCAAGGTTTCCTACTTCAAGTTCCACGGCGGTGGCGGAACGTGATGCTATAACTCAACATGGGTAATATGCGTACAAATTACAACCAGGGTAGATTGTGGGGTTAAGCCGGACGTAGTACCTGACAGGAATACGCCAGGGTTTACCCAGCTTCAAGTTTAAACAGCGGTGGCGGAACTCTACGTGTTGCTGTAACTCATTATGGGTAACATGCGTATAGATTACAATGAGAGATTAGCCTAAGACTTCCCCGTACGCCAGCTTATATAGGTGGCCATACCTTGGGCTTGCAAGGAAAGACTTAACCGACAAGAAAATAGAATCCTAAACTAATACGGCTTATAGCTCCGCCTTGTGCTCAAAACTGGCTGGTTAATGGGCCTCTGTCTTGGACTTCCCATAGCCGGGCGTCTTCTTGCCTTACGCTTCGGCCTGCTTAGCCGTCAGGCAAAGCTGCGGGCTTTGCCTTCCGTAAACCACCCCGACAGACCAACTTAACTCCTCTCCTTGGGGATACCTATTCAGTATATCCCAACAACTATATTAAAAAGCACCATAGATCACAATAGATCACCTTGTCTTAAACCTTTTATAGTATGAAAATAATGATCAATATCATCATTTACTTAGATCCCAACACTCCCCTTGAACAAATCTGGCAAGCCACTGACACCACATAGAGTCAAAACTATTCATGTGTAAGGCTTGTTGTAAAAAAGACTATTTGACATTATTATAAGCCTTATAAAAATCAATCTTAAAAAACTCTATCCATTTTGCTTCTACAAATTTAATGAATGGTTTCCTACCACCCCTTCAAGAATGTTTCTACCAGGGATGAAAGTAGACTGCCTTAGGCGAATGAATTTTTGGAAACTCGACGACATGATTAGCATGCACTTTTGTAAATAGAAAAAGCTCACGTTTAAAAGACAGATAGGTATATATTGTTCAGTTCTACTCTCATCCTCTTTCTTGGGGAGCAGCTTGATCACCCCAATTAAAACTTATATAATGGAAGATCGCAATTTTTCAATTGTGAAACATTGCCATCAAGTCTACCTTGATAACATCCTTTACTTTTATAAAACTCCACACGAAACCCATATAGTTCCAGAGCTTTGTTATGCTCCATTTAAGAAATAGCATCTAACACCTTGTTCTCAGTAAAGTCAGATGTTAAAATAGCATTCTATTGTGAAATTATTTGAAATTAAATGTATCCAACAACTCCCTTGTGTAGGGTTTGATAGCTTATGTGCTAAGAATTTATATATGACCACAGGCACAATGTGGGTTCTCTACACTTCAAGGCCACCTCCCTTTTCTGCACTAACCTATAAAAATGCAATGCAGTAGAAGAGAAAGGCAAGGGAAGATAGATTGAGAATAGGAGACATCGAGAAAGGAAAGCTTATACTAAAGTAAAAAAGAGTCTAATGTTATACTTTGTTATGGCTCGAAACTTTTCCCTAATGTGTTTTAAACTACCTCTGGTTTGTTGCACTAAGGAGCCAAGTGCATACACGTTTGTGCCCAGTCTCAATATGAATTAGAGGACAATACAACATTTCTCGCCTCCTACATCATAGGATATCTTTCCTACGACTGTGTGCATCTTGGTTATGCAGAGGTTGGGTGTAATACTCAAACCTTTTAAGTAATAAAAACTCCCTTTATCTAAAAATATGATATCTTTCCTTTTTTTGGCCATGTGATGACCCTTGTTCAGAAGATTCTTGTAAAGTTTTTAACACGTTTTGAAATGGAAACGGGTTCAGAGTGGTTCTTTTGAGTTTTGAGTATGTCGTAGTTTTCTAAAGACAATACAACATCTCTCCTTCTCCATGTTTGTTTATTTTTGGTTTTATATATATATTTTTTTAGAAGTATGGCTACATTATGCCATGCCATCTTGGTGTGTCTCGACAAACCACCAAAAAATGCCCATACTTCACTCGGATGTGACATGCATAAATATATGACAACATCTAACAATACATGTAGAAGATTGAAGTGGTGGTGCCTAGAGCTTCGATGCCGTGAGCCTGGAAGGCAACAACCTAAGCCCCTGATATCGGAGATCATATCCTAAGAAACAAGTGTAATTGTGTTGTCTCTAACTAGCGGCTTGAGGGTTTACATTACTTTTTATTTTTGAAATATCTTATAGAGTAAATGTTATAGATTTTCAAGTAAATTTAAGTTTTCTTGATTATGTTGCACTAGAGTTCGATTAACAAAACATTATAGGGCCCGACAGCGGAAGCAATAGTGGAAAACATTCCTGTATTGTTAACTGTTCAAACTCATGGTAAAGTTTGAGCTACAATCACCCCTTGCGAAAAAAAAGACAAACTTGAACTCCTAAACTCACTAAACCAATACAACAATAAACATTCATCATAATACTTTAGTCCTATTTACATTACAATACATGTGCACAATAACAAATATAATTAAGTACACTGGCTCATTGAATTTCAAACGACCGGGACAAATGGATGGTGGTTAGAACATAAAAACACACATGCTATATTTCCCGGTGGAGGGTACCATTGCCTTGATGATAGTATGTGGAGGTCTACGGGTGGCGATCTTCACGACGACTTCTCTCGCCGTGCTATGATGTCGGCCAGGGGCGAAGGCAAGTTGGGTTGTGGCCTGATCGCAAACTATTTTTATTTGTGACCACACTTATTCGTTTTTATTTGCGGCTTTTTCACTAGGATAAAAGATGAAGCGAGATCTTGGCCGGTGCTAAATATTTGAGCAATGTAATTTCTGGAGAGTAGGATGCAGAGCCCTAGGACGAGACTTGTCCTAGGCATTTGTTTTAAAACTTTTCTCCACTAATGTAACTGATTTTTTTTTGTGCCTTGTTTCAGAAAGAAAAAAGGTTCAGTTCTGAGCGTTGCACGGTCTTTTATTGCGTTGCACCGTAATAATGGTGACGCTGCCACGCGTACTGCAAGGTAGAGAAGGAACTCTTTGGTCACGTTCTTTCCTTTTCTCTTCTGAACGTTTGGTCGTGTTTAATCTTCTTGTTCTCTGCTGAGCTGCTGATGTTTAACGTGAAGCAGATGGAATTATTGACGCAGAAAATGGGCAGATGCATATGCAGCTAAGGCGAATTTTCTTCATGCGTGCGAAGTGCGGAAGCACCATCAAGTGTCAAAAAGCGACGGAACGCGCGGGAAGATAGTAACGAGCTGACGTGGAGACTCGTCCCGACAGAGGGCCGGAGTCTTCTCTTTTCTCTGACCGAAAGAAGTGCATATATAGCGATCGCCAGCACGGCAGCACCCCGACGAGACTCGAAGACGCGGCTATCTGTTTATCTGGATGGTAAGAAACGCAAAAGTTCTGCTTTGCTGCCGCGACGCGACTAGCAACATGGATACTGTATTTTTCGTTGAAGCAACTCCAACTTAGCTACCCATCAGAGTGGAGACGGACTGTGTTCAGCTGGTGCCGATGGTCATCTCGAAAGGTGTGGATCAATCTCCTCTACTTCATTTAGTGTCAGATATTAGCTAGGCGATTGTCTTTTGGAAATAGAGTGTGCTCCTTTGTAAAGGTGGAACGTAGTCAGGTCAGGGTTAGTGATCACCATCTGAAAAATCTTGCTAGGTTGGAGCACCGTTCTGATATTTAGGTCAGCTCTGGACTTGAAGAAATTCTTCAGTTGCTTGAGTTAGATCGTTGTGTAACCCTCCCTGAATAATAAAGTTCCTGTTTTACCTGGATTTTTTTTGTACACTCCCTATGTCGCCCCAATGACATAATGGATGAGTATCACGTCTCTAATGACATATGTGTAGTAGCCGGCTCACGAAGCTTTGATGGACTACAGATAGGGCCTGATATGTTCCGATTTTAGTTGGGCCTTCCACGTCCATGAGAATCGGAGATGAGAACCAATCGTCGCCTTGCTGTACTTTCGAAGCTCAACTCGGCAGTGGGTCCTCTACGCAACGAGATTTGGAGGTTTCGATCGATCCCGTCTGGGATCACGTGCACGCATGTGACTGACACATAAAGCGGAGAGACTAATAAAATACTAAAAGGAGAGTAAAATAAGAGTAGAGGAATATACTGGTTCTGTGATGATGATTGTGCTTCTTGGTTCGTACGCATTTCCTTCGCACAGCGCAAACTCCGGCTTAATTCTACCGTCCCTCGAGATTGTACGTTGACATTTTGCAGATACTACTGTACTATAATACTGTAGTAGTATGAGTTCTACGATCGAATCTGTAGTTTAAGTTTGGCGCCAGTATAGTTTCCTACCTCCAGCTGAAGCTGATGCGCTGCGCGGTACTTGCATTCAGTTCAGATACTCCATCATCTGCTCACCGAATGAAGACGATAGCTGATGCAATAAAACGCACAGACACGCGGTACTTGCCGCCATTTCTTCTTCAGCTCCAAACGGAAAACGTAAAGAGCACGGGCTGTTCTTCCCCGAAGATATGATCCCGAGAGACTCCGATAACACGCAACCATCCCAAAAAAGCACATAGGCCTGGCGATAAGGATTCCTCCGCACTAGGTGCTATGCCCCACATGTCAGCGGCCGAACCCTCGACCCCACGTGCCCCACATGGCAGCAGAAATCAAGCGGCCCACACGTCGGCCTCCCAATCCGCCCACCCACCCTCCCCAAACCGTTAACCACTCCGGGCCGCAAAGGCAGATCCGACGGTCCAGATTCCCCCAATCAAATCTCACTTCTTCCAGTGGCCCCGCCCGTATAAAAAAAAGAAAACTTCTTCACCCACTCCCTATCTCCTCTCATCCATCGTCACCTCACCATCTCCCTCCACCACCATCGCCATGCTCCGGACCTTCTCCAGGCTCCGGGAGGCGGCGGCGCCGATCACCTCCGCCGCCGTCCGGCGATGCTCCGGCGGGCCCCGGATCCACGCCGACGTCAACTGCCCGCGCTGCACCGCCCACATGTCCGTCCACTTCTCCCTCCAGGCCACCACGCTCCCGCCCGTCGCCGCAGGCGCCGACCACCACCACGACGGCTCGGGCGAGTGCCCCACGTGCCGCGCGGCGTTCCTACTCCGCGCCCACCGGATCGACCCCCTCCGCGGCGCCTTCCTCGAGATCCCCGGCGGCGCCGGCATCGTCGGAGCCGGCGACGACGACGAGGAGCAGACGCGCAGGGAAGGGTTCCGACGGATCAAGAGGATTATCACGGAGCGCCCGCCCGACGACTGGCCCTCGATGCCGCAGCCTCCTCCGATGCAGATGCCGCAGGTCCCCACGCGCCGGAAGCAGGGAGGAGGAGAGGGAGGGAGGAAGGAGGCGGGGGCGGCGGCGGTATTAACGGCGGGGACTCTTCTGGAAGCGAGGGAACGAGCGCCGCGCCGAAGAGGGAGTGGTGGGGAGGCGCGACTCTGGGGGAGGAGCTCCCGACGCCGCGGGAGATGTCCCGGAGGCTTGACGAGTTCGTCATCGGGCAGGGCAAGGCTAAGAAGGTACTCCTCCCGTTTGTGCCCAATTATGTTTTATCCGGTCCCAATGGGTGCGATCGCTCTGATTTGGTGCGAGTGCTGGCGTGCGTGACGCAATGTAGTATGCTGTACTTGCGCAGTTCAGTGCTAGCTTGGATCGGCTGGTGAATTTTGATTTTTTAGAGTGAATCTGCCTAGCTGGCT
This sequence comes from Poa pratensis, assembly GCA_947311845.1. NCBI lineage: Eukaryota > Viridiplantae > Streptophyta > Magnoliopsida > Poales > Poaceae > Poa > Poa pratensis. The sequence continues at coordinate 9,988,278 of CAMZMU010000071.1, forward strand.
GACATAATTGAGTGAGATCGTGTACGGCTGGGTGCTGGGGCAAAGGAGAAATGCACCTGGTTGAAATTACTGGCTGTCTGTCTGAACTTTAATTACTGTCTGGCTTCCGATTCCAATTTTGGTCTGCTTGATTACAGTTAGATGATACTAGTATTTTGGTAATGTCATCATGGACAATTGAAGCAAAGCCTTGGCATTCCCTGCTTCAGTGGCTTAGAAGCCTAGAACAGAGAATACAATAGGATCTGCGACTAATGGAGTTACATTTGTTTAGTTTGTGAGGGTTCTTTTGATGATTCAGCAGCCGAAATGCATCACCGTGACACTGAGCACAGCTTCTTATATCTGACTCGTGAAGGATCATGAGGTGTTTCTAGTTGAAATGTAGAATTGGTTTCTGGTGATTGAAGATGGAGAAATCGTGGCTGAGTAAATGCAGCGATTGGTTGGTAAATGATCATTTATGCTGCTGATTGCAGAACAATTGCCTGTATGGATTACCACATCGTACTACTCGTGGCTGGGTGTACGGATATGCTGTGAACTAAATTAGGCAAGAATTTGTCATGCTACTTACAGAATATGTACACATTTGATATGTTCTTTCTGTGTTGGAACTTGGAAGAAGTTGTGATGTATTTTGTCACAGGTTTACTGGATGTCTATTTTTTTTCAATAACCCAAAGGAGTAAAAGGCAATAAGTGTTACCTGGTGTTTCTTAATATATCTTTTATTTTGAGAAAACAACGTACCATATGTCCAACATACTTATCCAAACTCTTATTTTCGTTGCAGGTTTTGTCAGTAGCCGTATACAACCACTATAAGAGAATATATAACGCAACAGTACAGAAAGGGTTAGTCTCTGTCATGTAACTAGCTGCCTCAGTGTATCCTTCTTATCTTATCTCCAAAGCATCAAACCATTAAAGGAATATGCTGAAGTATTTTTACACATTTTTACACCTTGATTTACTCTTTTTTTCTCTTGCCTTTTGTCTTTTTCTTTTACGTTTTCACAAGTTTCTATGTGGGTTTCATATCTAGCCTACCCCAACTTGCTTGGGACAAAAGGCTTAGTTGTTGTTGTTGTAATGTGCCTATTCAAAGGGTTGAGTTTCAAAGTTTGTTGTTGATTCCCATGTTGTTGCTCTTGAATGACTTGTCTGTGATGATGCTGTATCCAGATCTGCGGAAGTTGCAGATGATGATCAAAATAATGTAGAGATAGATAAAAGCAATGTACTTCTGATGGGTCCAACAGGATCAGGTCGGTATTTATTTTTAATCTTCGACATTTCAAGCTACAGTTTTCACATGATACCTTAAAAAATAATGAGATTCATTATAAGTTGGCGCTGATAATGAAATCTTTATTCATGATATCTGCTGACAGGAAAAACATTGCTTGCAAAAACATTAGCACGCATTGTAAATGTACCATTCATTATAGCTGATGCGACGTCATTAACACAGGCAAGTCCATTACCAATTTACGATCATGTTGTATAGGGAACTGTCGAAAAAGAATCCTACTTAAATACATCTGATCTTTTATGAATACTCAATCTTAAATTCTGTGTGTTCACTATTCTAGATTTCACAGTTTAACCAATACTTCCCTATCTTATAATATGCACAACTTTTGAGTTTCAAGTTTCCCTGCTAAGTAATTTTGTCAATAATTAATATTCCCTCCGTTCCGAAATAAGTTTCGTGGTTTTAGACACTTATTTGGGAACGGAGGGAGCATTAAAGTATATTTCTATATGGTGAAGTGGCCTTTCATTACTATTTCCACCTGTTTTGCGACTTTTATTAGTGGAAACTTTAATTGCAGAGATAGAAACTGATCCTTGTACGGTGAAACTGGATATATGTTGTTATGCTATAAATTGGTACTGGTAGTCATTAAGAGGAAACCAAGGAGAACTAAACTTGACAGCATTTTGCAGGCTGGATATGTAGGTGAAGATGTAGAGTCAATACTGCAGAAGTTATTAGTGGTATGTGTGGCTGGCTAGTAATGCCTTTCCCTGCATGTGGTCACGTTGATGTCCAGAAAGAATATCAGATTTCTTGACCCTCATGGCATTTTGAATTTATGTTCAGGAAGCTGAATATAATGTTCAAGCTGCCCAGCAAGGGATAGTGTACATAGATGAAGTAGATAAGATAACAAAGAAGGTACAGATTATGTTCTCCCTTTCGCTGAGTAGCTTTTTAAGGAGGTGCTTCTAATTACAACCATGTTGCAGGCTGAGAGCGCAAATGTTAGTAGAGATGTATCTGGTGAAGGTGTTCAACAGGCTTTGTTAAAAATCCTAGAAGGAACTGTAAGTGATCACTCTCATTATTATTATTTTTCTTCATTTAATGTTCACAGCTGGAGTAATTAATTGGATCTCACACTGAGTGTTCCCTGAAAGACTTGGACCCCTCATGAAGAAACTGTAGCCTATACAACATTCAAATGAGTTACATCCATGCTTGGATGATCAGTCCTGTATGACATGGCTCTACTGTTGTATACAAAACTAGGTGACATTGTATTCTATATAAAAAAACAGCTGTCAAATCGGACTATCCAAATTGTTGCAGATGTTGTTGACCTTCTTGCATTCTCAACTGTTGTGCCTTGACATAATAGAAACCCCAAACGTAGGCCGAGCTATACGGCTCCCGCTTTTTAATTTTTTTGAAATCTGCACTTTTGAGCTTCCAAAAAATCGAAACAAAAATTCTGAGTGGAGATAATGTTGAGGTCTATAGCTGTGCAAAATCTCAACAAAAAAATTCGTAATATTTCGGCCTGGGAAAAAAGACAAATCTGGCAAAGTTTTCAAATTTTTGAATCTCTACACTGTTCACTATCCAGAACTGCGGATTTGTCTTTTTTGCCCAGACCAAAATACTATGAATTCTTCACTGACATTTTACACAACTATAGATCTCAACATTATCTTCACACAGAATTTTTGTTTCGATTTTTTGGACAAACAAAAGTGCAGATTTAAAAAAATAAAAAATAACGAGAGCCATATAGCGCCTCCATATTGCTACACTCCAACTAAAGCCTTAGATTTGGTGATTCTGTGTTACTTTGATTATTATTTTGTTCATTTCTGCAAGGAATACTGCAGTATGTGGTATGTTGGGTATTATTTTAACGTAGTAATGCTTTGTACACAGGTTGTCACCATTCCAGAAAAGGGTTCTCGCAAAAATGCTCGGAATGATAGTATACAGGTTACATCCCTACACAGTCCTTCATGTACATTCAGTATCATATGGATTCAAAATTGATTGTATTTAGTTTCTTCAGATAGAAATATTTTGTGTGTGGAAAAGATACTCTACTTTAGTACATAATGAACTTAGAACTGGAGAACATGTTTTGACAACTAAAACGCTACTATGCTCTTGTTAGTGTAAAACTGGCTAAAGTTATTGGCTTTCTCATTCAGGGTTCCTTTTGATACTTTTAGCAGTGTGGTGGAAATGTCGAAGAGTATGGATATTTTATTTCTGGTCCTCTATGTGCATTATAAGCACTGTAAACCCATCTTCCTTTTTTCATTGTTTTCAGCATGTCATGCCTGTAACAGATCTTGTGCTAATGCAGATAGACACAAAAGACATTCTTTTCATATGTGGCGGTGCTTTTGTAGATTTGGAAAAGACTATTTCTGAGAGGTACTGCATATTTTATGATTATATAAATTGTTTATTCTGCAGATATCTTAAATTGATATCTGGTGTCATTTCCATGTGGGATGTGAAATTTAACCGTGACTTCTTACATAAAGCAGACGACAAGATTCATCTATAGGATTTGGAGCACCTATTCGTACAAACATGAGAAGTGCCGGAGTGACTAATCCAACGATCACTTCATCTTTGTTGGAATCTGTAAGCATTTCGATATCTAGTGATAGAATCATAGAAACCCCTTCTAATGTTCAAATTGTCTCCATTAGTAATTAGAGCAGTTTTTTTTATCTTCCGAAAATTATATTCTTCAGATAGTTATGAACATGACATTCCATGCCCATTGGCAGGTTGAGAGTGGAGATCTTGCAAAGTATGGCCTAATACCAGAGTTTATTGGACGCTTGCCCATTCTAGTTAGTTTGGCAGCTCTTGACGAAGATCAACTTGTCCAGGTAGTTTCAAAATAGTGTAATTCGTTCTTACTTGAGTATCCGCATAATGTTACTGGTTTAAGCCTTTATGTCCTTATTCATTCAGAATTCTATCCTGTTATTCTATTTCACATAAACTGCATGACCCGACATCTGTATAAGTTCTTACATGATTTTCATATTGTTAGCCTACTGAAGCTAACTGAAGTAATTTGATCTGCATTCAGGTTCTTACAGAACCAAAGAACTCGCTTTCGAGGCAATACAGGAAAATGTTTAGCCTGAACAATGTGAGCATACGAAAACTTATCATGATAATAGATTTGCTGTTTGCAGTAATTTATAATCTTTTTTTTTCCGGTTCTTCAGGTTAAGTTGCACTTTACTGATGGTGCTCTGAGAATAATAGCAAAGAAGGCCATAGCCAGAAATACTGGCGCACGTGGTCTAAGAGCTATCTTAGAGAGTTTCTTACTGGAGGCCATGTATGAGGTATGCTTGCATTGTTCTGTAATAATGGTGCAAAAGCAAAATTGAGTCACACGTTCTGACATTCCTCATAAACAGATCCCCGATGAGAAAGCTGGAAATGAGCGAGTAGATGCTGTTGTGGTGGATGAGGAGGCCATTGGTTCTGTTGATAGGCCTGGATGTGGGGCTAAAATTCTCCGAGGGGACGGTGCATTGGGGTGGTACATAACAAGAACTAACATGCCAAATTCACCGGTATGGTTCTTGATTACGGAAACACTAAAAGTTTACCTTATTAGTGCAAGTTATTAACACCGGGTAGCCAAAATACACATACAAAAGCACAAACAACCCAACTACTTCCTCCGTTCTAAAATAAGTGTCTCAAGTTTGTACAAAAGTGGATGTATCTATACATGTTTCATGTCTAGATACATCCATTTTTTGACAAATCTAAGACGGTTATTATTGGACGGAGGGAGTACTTATTATAGGTGGCTTAATCCCCAGATTTTTCTGTAAACTGAAAAATTGCTCTTACTTGCTCTACTTCCTGTAATATCTCCTTTGACCTACAGGAAACCAACGAGGCTTTGGCCGGGGAGCTCGAAGATGCGTACATGCTGTCAAGAATCGTTAGCTTGTAATTAACCTTACCAACACCGTATATCATGTAAAATGTCTTCTACTCACACCCAGATGTTTTAACCAATTTTCCTGTGATCTATTTAAGCTCTGCATAGGCCGGAGGAGCAGAGATCTAGCGCGCCATATTGTTGTAGTTGATGTAAATCAGGGGTTGCCTTTTGATTGAGCAACCATCCTGCTATAAGCAACATGTTTTCCATTCTTTCTGAGCCCCCCCAACCGGGCAGCCTATAGTTGTTGTTTGGCAAAGGTGTAAACACCATTAACATAAATAAGCAATCGCAGTTTTCCCCAGTAACACATGTACATATTTCAAGCATTATCTGTAAATCATTCTGCATTTCTTCAGCAAGCCACCCTGTGCCTGCACAACATACTCTCTCCGTTCCTAAATATAAAATATAAGATGTTTTAGATGTTACACATGTGGTCTAGTACATACATAAATGAGTGAACATACACATGTAATGTGTCTAGATACATTTATGTACATGTGTATGTGAACAAAGTCTAAAACATCTTATATTTGGGAACAGAGGGAGTACTTTTTAGTATCACCATCGTATGAATGTTTATGGTCCTATGGAGTCATGAATTCAAGGTGGTTTGTCCTGAATCTTATGGCTAACACAAAATGTTTGAATACACAGAGAGGTCTACTCTGAAGTCTGAACTGGTACTGTTAAAAAGCGAGGAAAACAAGGGGATGTTGCGCTGAAATGCCTTGCGGCAAACGTTCCGTAAACTGGGGGTGCGCACGAATCACGAGGCTGATCGATCGGGTGGCGAGGTGTGCGGCCAAGCGAACCCGTCACTCTCGTCTCCGTCCCCTTCCTCCATCCTCCCCACCCCCTAGTCACTGAGGGAGAATCTCGAACTCTCACGAACCTTCGGGACGCGCACGGAGGGGGACGAGAGAGATGGCGTTCAGCGGCAGGAGGGGGTCGTCGAGGTGGGGCCTTCCGGCGGTGAGGACGGACGCGCTCGGCAAGCTGGGCCCCGCCTTCGGCATCGGCGCTGGCTGCGGCGTCGGCGTCGGGTTTGGCTTCCTCGGCGGTACGTGCCTCACCAATTTAGCATGCCCCTCTTCTCCTTCCGCATCCTCTCTGTCAGCATGGACCAATTTTGCCACCCATTAGGTTCGTTTTGCTTGCGCGTGCGCTGCTGGCCGGTGTTCAGTTTGGGGGCCGACACCGTCAGGATCAGGCTATGAAGTTCGAGTAATTTGATTCGAGAATCCAGATTCTTATTTGTTTCATATCCTCCTGCACGTATGTTATCAGCAACCGTCGGAGTAGTAAGGCTGTAGGGTTCAGGAGCAAACTATTGGACTCTGGATGATCCCGTCGCTGTGGGATTCCTGTGAAAATCTGTGTCCCAAAATTTTCATGCAGGTTTGATTCGGTTCATGTGAAAATGATTTGATCCAGTGGAACTGATGAGGAGTAGTTTTTTTGTCTGTGTGGATGACTAGTTACACAATATCTGTGTCTTTGTTGGACAAGCACCAAAATATCTTTATAGGTAGTATGACTAAATAGTATGTCTGTATGGTCACTTCTGAAAGAGAGGTTCACGAACCAAAAGGTTCTTGTTATTATGATGCTTACCTAGGTATATTCTGATGCTTACCTAGAGAGGAAGTTGCGGTCAGAGTCTCGAGAATCGTAATATAATTGGTACTATAGCGTATCTAGTGACAGTTTGTTCTAGTGTATAACGTAGGTCTCTAAGAGCAAACAAACCTAATTAGTGGAGATAGTCAGGAAGAACCCAGTAGCCAGCTTGAAAAGGAGACAGCTACTCATATAATTTTCCAAAGTCGGGAAAACTAAAACATCATATTGTGAGGTCATATACTCACATTGATGTCTGAGGTCATCTGCACCGTATACAAATCTGTAAATCTGCAAATCTTGTTTCATGTGCCTGCTCTGAGTTATTGCCCCCACTATAATCACTCGTGTTAGTTGTAAGTTGTAACAAAATATATAAGATGGTGTGTTGGCATTGGCTTCCTAAATATTTCAGGGTTCAAAGAGGTAGAATACAATCGAGAAGGAACAACTTAATACGGTGACTGACGGTGAACACGATAACGCATCTGGTTCCCGCATATGCTGACTGCTGACATTATTTAACATCAAGTCATCTTGTCTGTTCTTTTCTCATTTCTTATGTTGCTAAACAGGGGCAGGAATTGGAGCTGGTTTCCCTGGTTTACAGCTGGGATTTGGAGCTGGTGCTGGATGTGGAATAGGGATAGGTTTTGGTTATGGTTTTGGAAAGGGAATGGCATATGACGAGTATGGGAAATATTCAAACATCAGGAGATCATTTCAGAATTCCAGGAGTCTTCCTTACGAGTAAGCAATTACTCTATGCTTTGTACTAATGCAAGATGGCTCCATATGGGCATCTCCTATTGTTCAACATGCTTACATCCATAGATGGGGCGTGTTTGACATTGAATCTGCTTATACAGTAAGCAGTTACTCGAATTTTCTTAATGCAAAAACGCCGGATGGCTCCATTTGGGGATGTCCTATTGTTTGACATGCTTCATCCATAGAAGGGGTCTGTTTGACCTTGAACATGCTCATACATGTTAGTATTATAGATGTCAAAATGTTGTTCGTTCACTTGATTGGAATTTTCGGTGAATTTTGTTGAAGTCTATCTGTGGCCAAGTCGTTCATATACTTGTGTCATCTTCCTATGACAATTTACTGGCACATGTTAAGTTCTAACACAACTCTGCCAAAAACAAAAACAAAAACAAAAAACCTAGTCAGTTAAGGCATTAAGCAGCTTGTAGAGTATTATTCCTACATGATAATTTACTGCCACGTGTTATCTCATCCTTCTAACACAATTGTGTATGAAAAAACTGCAGTCAAGAGTTTGTATCCTGTTTGATGAGGTGATGGAGAGCACCAGGAAGCTGATCAAGGCGACGACAAAGGAGATCGACAAGTGGAGGCGGATGTAGACTAAGCAGCACATGAACGAACGAACAGGTTGGTATATCATATATCCAGAAGCTTTAAGGCACTTGTACACGTCTACGTGGAACCTGAAATGACCTCTTGCTTGTCTGATGTTCCAGCGGTTGTTTCCAGGGATTCGACCAGATATGCTGTCAATATTCTATCCCCTTGTGCCGCCCAAGTAAAAAGAAGAAAAACAACCCTCATGGAGTCTGGAAGGGGATCAATTCGTGAAGCATGTGCGAGGATGCAACCATCATGTGATCGCGACGCCGTTCCTCGTTTGGAGTATCCTTCGCAGGGTCGCTGTCGATAGTATAATGTTTTCATCCGCAGAACGCTGTTTGGCATTGAAATGCTCGTCTCGCACACAGCGTCGCCTCAAATCTTTCTTAATCTCGTGCCAAGCGTGCCACTATTGTTTGACTAATTAATAGTCTGCCTCACCTAGCTATGAATCCCTTTTGTAACTATATCTTTTTCCCTGGACATGGTTGTTCAACAAGAGATCCTGTGTTCCTCCACAGCACGAACGACAAACGTTTCGTCCTACAGTACGCCAGATAAAAGTAAAATGGTGATAATATTCTTTTTATCTATTATTAATTGTCCTCCTATACCATGGGAGATATCAAGAAAGCGAAATCTTGTAGGAGACTATACAATTCAAAGTTCCTAACACGATTGTTCAATCAGTGGCCACCCTTCCAGCTGCAAGTCGCATATGATTTTCTTCCCAGATCAGAGCGGTCAAAATCACCTGTGCCGGCCCAGCGCTGTAGTTAAAATAAACTAGACTGACGAGACCTAGAACTACACTATTCTTCTTGTTCTTGATTCGAACTTTCTTCATGGGAGGACCACATGAGAGAAAGGTAAAGGGGAGAAAGGTGACAGCAGGGGCAGGTAAATCTCGCGAAGAAGCTGCTGCTCTGGCAAAAGCTGTGCCGAATGATTGAGAAGCTTTTCACTCCGGTGATGCCAGATCGGCCGCCAGTGGCCCTGGCCGGCACTTTATTGGCCGAAACCTAAACTGCCACCGTGCACATGAAGATGACTCACCCTTGGTCGCAACCTGCCACAGCGAGAAACATGGAGGAGGAAAATATGCTGCTTATTCAAGTTTGCATGCCATCATTTGGCACATGGTAACATGCAAGATGCCCCAACGAGAGCGACGGTGACTGGCTCAATTTATCAACGGTCTCCCATTGGCAAATCTGACCATCAACTTTGATACAAATATATTAGTAACAAACTGTAACATTATTTATTAAGATACTGTAATTTTTGGCATACAAGACTAATAATACGGATAGCATTTCACTGGAGCACTGTAAAGTTGGAGAAATTTGCCTGCATATTTTCTACCAGGTATATTTCTGAAAAGAGATAGTTGGCACTTTGCAGCACAAGAGTGCTGGACAAAGAGACAAGAGAAATTATCAATGCAAATCATCATCATTATAACGGAGTTTGCCTGTCTCCCAGCAATGCTTTGTCTAGTTGTCTCGTACTACTGACTGGCACACACACACAAAAGCATCAGCCCTTGACACAGTATTATCATATTACAGCTATTTCTTCCAGGTACAAACAATACCTGGCTGACTGACCGATTATTGTCCGACACTAGGATCCCAGCTTGGCCAACTGGCCTTGTTAACTTGCCCAAACCAATAATTAATGTTAATGTTTCTCAAAGGTCAGATTGCACAAAGAATAAATAATAGGAACAGCGTCAACCATCAACCCCACCGAGACACATCGTCATCATTCACCCACGGACCATCTTTCTTTCATACGGTTGGTAAAGCGCGCAGATCATGACAGGCATAGGCCAGCACTGATGATCATCCCAGCATATGCGACACCAATCATCTCCAGCAGTACAGCAGCTTGTCATCACACATCGAACCGCCACCAGTTTTCAGAGACTGGCTCGGATCACCGGCCCGTTTTCGCACGCTTCATCCCCGTGGAGTTGAAAGGGGAAACGCTGGGGCTGAGGTGGGGGCTTGGGCTTTCCTCTCTCAGAGTGCCGTTTAGAATGGCCAGCTCTCTCAGCTGCTGCTTCTTGTAGTAGTCCATCGACTCATCCTGATGATAGCGCTAGTCAGCAAGAGAATATCGAAACTGCAATGACGATGGAAGCAAAAGAGGAAATAGATGCGCTTACAATTGGTTTGAGAAGATCTTCTAGGATGGTCACAGCCTGGTTTAGACGCGCATCAATAATATCTGCTGGAAACTCTGCTTCCACCAGCACATGCAGTGCCTCATTGAGGTGCTCATACCCAGGCTTATCTCTCAGCTTCTCTTCCTATATTATAATAACAAGTTTAATAACAATATATTCATTAAATCATTCACATTCCTAAGGGGTGTGAACAAACAAAAATGAAGCCACAGATTACATGGCAAGAGTGCAACAGTCTTGTATTATGGAACAGATAAATAAAAGTGAAGTTCATTGCCGAAGTCTAGCTATAAAGAGCAATGCTGATATCTTTTAGTGTCCAAGGGTAACACCATAGCACCGATACAGTCTCAAAAGCTTATGTTTGCAGCAGAGCAGTAATATATCAGATTTGAAAAGCTTATATTTGCATCTAAAAAGATCTATATCTGGAGGACTAGCATCAGATGATCAGAGTAATATAAAGCTAGAAGCTCATGACTGTAAATATGAATCTGTGAGGTAGAAGACTTATGAGATGCAACGACATTGCTAGATTCTCTTACAGCTCACAACCTTAAGGCAAAAATTACATGGGCATCTCTTTGAATCATACTAATGATATATCGAACATAGATGTTAGCAGTAAGAATAGCAAGATCCAAATAATGAACACTAAGTAGCAACAGAAAGCTAGAGTGCTAATGGCATAGCCACCGATAGAAGATATTTTGATTCAGCCTATACCAGGGCAGTTAAACTGTGTGTTCAAAAGGTACCCTGCACTAACCCACAAAGCCACTAACCTAGAGGTCCTAGATTAACAACTGGGATGAACAAGTAACAGTAGGTATAATCAGTAATAGAGTTTGAATGATGAAATACCCGTGGTTGCGGGCAATGCGAACTCAATGAATCTAGAATGCACTCAATGATACTAGAATAACTCAAAGTAGCTGTATTGAATTTGAAAATAACAGAATATTTGAACTTAAGAGCATTAGCACTTGTGGTTTGGTGATAATAATATGAGCTCCAGATAGTTTGGTTAGTTTGAAGTTAACTTGGTAATCATTTGGTATCAAGTAGAGCAGCCCAAGGTTCAGCTGTTTATGGTATTAGTGACATACTAGTAATAAATTAGTCAATTTAAGCTGAGGGATCATAATTCTTAATTTAATTCCACGTGATAATTATAATAGTAACACATGGGACATCAGTAGATCCTAAAAGTGTCCAACTGTTTAAACCAAACATAGTTACTAAAAATCGGGAACTGGGGAACAGTACATGATAGTGTGCTTAGTTACCTTTACAGAATCTTTAACTGAACCTCGCCCACGAATATAAACTCTGCACTGAGTCGTAGCTTCGACTCTTTTCAGGGAGTTCCCTCGTGGCCCCAATAAACGGCCAACAAAATTGAACTAGTAACAACCAAAAGAGTGTAAATCATTCATGACATGGCAAAGAAAATTAAACAAAGTTACAGAAATTGCTAAAGAAATCCATGCTTACATTAGGATACTTGTCCACAGGAACATCTAGCCTCACGAGTTTCTTGACAACAGGGGTACCAGCATGTGTTGGAGCACCATTCCAGCTCATTGGTGATGCATGCATAACTCCCATATGCTGAATAAAAAAGAGAGGTTATATTTTTCACAAATAAGATTAAGAGCACTCGCCAACACAGATCAGTCGCCATCACTCGCCAACTCGCCAACAGTTGCAAGGGCTAATCTGAATTAAGTAACTGGGAGGCAACATATGAACAACATAGGGATTGTTTGTTGTTGTTGGGAACAGAAGAGAAGTCCAAATGGAGAAATACTTCACGATTGTCATTAAAAAAAGTCAGCTTATCAGATCACATGTTTAATGATACTACACTGATACATTAAATTGCAGAGAAGTGCAAGGTTATGCACAAATTGACTACATGGTATGCCAATATTCACAATTCCTTCTTTTACCAGGGTACACATCAGATTTAAATGCAATTACAACGTAGCAATTAAATCTCAATGATAACCACCGATTGCCTGAATCTGCATTACCTCTGTTTGCATTCCCGACCATCCCTCCAGATCCATTGGCTGACCATTCACTGGGTGACCAGGTAACCTTAATGGGCTAGGGCTACCATGCTCGATTCTCTCAGCGTCAACAAAATTATGGTTAGGTGGCATCGAAGATGCCCGCAAAATCTCTGCATTAAACAAAACATGGTGATGATGAAGCAGTAACTGATAAGATTTTTAATATGCTATAGCATAACAATAACAGTAATACTATTTGTGCCGGACTAAATCAGGAAAAAGGCAGTAGGCGTTATCATCTACAAATATGTCAAATGCCTTGAATTATGGCAGCAACGAGATAGCAAGTCGTAACTTCATGCAGTTGAATAATAGGAATGCTGCATGGGATACAAGCTTAAAATAGATATACTTTGTCGATATAAAAGTGTCAATTCCAAACTGTGAAGTCAGTTACGACACAGAGTTACAAGAGCAAAGTTGTTAATAGAACTGGACAAGTTACTACCTTGCGAATCTTATTAGTATATTAGATGATAGGGCATATGAGAAATGTATTAACAGAAGGTCTGGTCTAACTCATCTGATAGACTAATAAATGATAATGATACCCATATTTTCTACAGGGAGAGTGTGGTATACCAACGAAGAGATAGTAGGTCATCCAAATGTAATAGCAACTTATAACTAGTACTAACAATACATAACCTGACAGACCCAGGGTAAACTAAGTTAAACTAGACATAGCAATCAGTGGTAGCGACTGAAAGACTGAATGTACTGCATCATTGACAACATATGGTTTCTACAATGTTAAAGAGCATATAAACAGGTAAAATTGCAGTAATGCCTGAAAGAAAATTAAACCTTGGTTTAAGAGCCTGGTACAGAAGGGAAGAACTTGAACAAATGGGGCTAATTTCTGCCTCTCAGCAAGCAGCTCAGCCAGATATCTGCCAAAGGAACAAGCTCATTAGCATTACACAGGTCACTCTAACTCTATCCTTCACATGAGAGATTAGTGCGGTATTACAGGAAGTAGAAGCGTATTGCGAAGCATCTAGATTAACAAGAAGCCAACCAAAACACGGTAAAAACTAGGACTTTCGATTAGATTTATACAACACAAGATCCAAGACATAAAAATTTACACACGACTACATCAACAACGACCAACTTATTACAGACAAAATTTACATGAACAAGCGAAACAGAAATCTATTGGCGAGGAGCAATCATCAAAATCCCTATTTCCACGGACCACTCCTCCATCACAATCGCAGCACTTCAAAGAAGGTCGGAGTAATTAGGCAGAAATCTCCACCACGGGCATCAAATCTCGCACTTCTCGGAAGATTCCCAAAAGGCTGGATCAAAAACGAAAACAAAACTCGACCGAGGAAATAGCGAAGCAGGAGCCTCACCTTTCTCTCTCCGAGGCAGAATACCTCATGGAATTCAGGTGGTGATGAGGCGAAGAATGATGGGCAGGAGACGGTGAATACTGCAAGTGAGAGGGCGGCGGAATCCTATCGTCCATGACGGCAAAAGAACAGCCCAGGATAACTCAACAAGATTGCAAGATTGGGGGGAAGACCAAGAAACCGAGGACCCAAAAAATCGGAGGCCCTAAGCAATCAAGAAACCCAAGAACAACAACTACTTAGCAAAGCTACGGTACGAAGGGGCCATCCTGAAGCCGGAAATCCAAAAGAGAGGAGAGATTGCCAAGAGCCAAGAGAAGATGTATATATAACGGGATAGATGGGATTCTATTATCACAGAAGAGGAAGGTAATAGATGGGCAATCAATGATCGGAGAGCCCAGGCTGTGCAGCGTTGGCAGCTGCTCTTGGTTCTTGCTCTTCCTCCCCTCCACAACACACCCGCAGAGGAGGAGGGGAGCAGGGGTGGGTGGGAGAAGGGGAGGAGAGACGGGAAGAGACAAACCCAAAGGAGGGCTTTGGATTCTCTCTCTCTGCAGTATTTGTCGCTGAAATCACAGATGGTTGATCGTGGTCTTCTGGAGTTTCCACCCGTGTAAATTTTCTTCCCTTGCCGGTATTGTGTTTCTTTACTTTATATTTTATTTTTATTTGAAAGGGTTTATTGTCCTGCTGTGCTAGATACACCAATTAGATCCGAAATAAAATGTCCATTAAATATGTATAAGATATTCACCTAGTACTATAATGCACGCGAGCTGTTATGAATATGTCGCGACCTTTACGAAGAAATAAATATCAGGCAGAATAATATATACACTCACTAATATACTCGTGTTATTTGTAATCAATGTACTTGACCATACTTACAATCATATTTTTACAGTAATATATTTGCGTGGGATATCATAATTACACCGAATGTATCACCGCGTGCATGCTATCCTCTCATTGCCAGTGGCCCGTGGTACGGAGTAATTAAACCTACTAAATAATATTTCTTTGTCCTTGGTTAGCTAAATCAGCAACATGTAAATCAAATTCATGGACATTAAGCATAATGTACTCATCCATGTCAATATGCCGAGACCTTTCTGAAGGAAATATCACATAAAAAATATATACACTCATTAATATACTCGTGTTATTTGTAATAAATGTATTAGACCGTACAATCATTTTTAGCGCCATATATATGCTTGCGGGATATCATAATTACACCGTCCGTTATCATTGCACGCATGTTACCCTCTCACTGCCCGTGGTACGGATTAATTAACCTACTATTTTTTTTCCGCGTCCTTGGATATAGCTGAATCAACAGCATGTAAATCAAATTCATGAATTTTAAGCCTAACTTCAAATTTGCGCCCGTTTAGTTTGAATGCAGTAACCAGAATACAAAAAGATCAGTGCCATACACCACGTGTAGTTTTGTACCAAATAGGGTCCATTTGCAATGCAAGTGGGTCTCTTTGTGTGTACCCCTAGCCGCTGCCGGTAAAAAAATTCTCACCGGGTTCACGGAATCTTGGTGGGCGTTTGCGGCGGCGTTGACTCCCGTGCAAAACGGGCTGAATCCGCGCAATGAAATCGGCCTGCTCCCTCTCCATCCGGGCTAGCCTGCCAGATGCCTTTCGTTATTCAGGGAGCTAGTTTAGGCAGCTCCGCCAATCATTGGAGCACGCTGGCCAGTCAGCCAAACCACCTGGCTCTACCAGCAAATTTCCTCTAAGTTTTTATTAAACAATTTTAGAAAGCAATCTAATGTTTAATTTTTCCTGGACATGTTTCTATACGATTATTTTAGGTATTGTGCGGCCGCCGCTTGCTCGGATTAGGCCACTGAAATGTGTACACGTTTCAGTGATAATTCGCGGATGGTCGTTTGTTCGCTGCCAAAGTTTGTACTGCTGGCTGGCTAGCTGCCAATGAGTTGGTCCGGCCATCATTGATTTTGTCTTGCTAAATTAAAGAAATGGGAGTACATGTACACCGTATACGCCGGACCAGAGACAATCTGGCAGTGCAAAGATTTCGTTTCGAATGTACACTTAAATTATTTAGAAACGAGCTCGTGTTAGAATATTTGCGCACGCCGATCGGGTTGAGACCCAACGACCGCAAGGAAACACGAGTTCCTGTTAGGGGTATCGAGCTGAACATGGCTGAACAACCATGGGCGTGTTTGGTAGGCAACAAAAAGCCCAACCACGCTCTCAGGGCTCAATATTTTTTTGCCTGTTTGGTTGTCCACCGTTTCTCGTGTACCTGCATGGCACGATACTTAAAGCAGTCTTGGGCCTAGCCAGATAGAAACGCTCGATTCGGCCGTTTCTTCAGAGCCCCCCTCGCGTAGGCTATTTTGGGCACTGTTCGCTCCACCCTCTGGCTGAGTGCGTACGAGCTTTGTGCTCTGCTCACCCTCATCTCCTTCACCTACCCTTCACCTACCTACAGCTTGCCGCCGCCATGGACAACTTCCACATCATCGGCCCCCGGCGAGGGCGTCCGGCCTGGGGAGATCGAGCTGCAGCAGGATGCCGGCGGCGGCGACGCCTCACACTAGATCCACGCCGTCCTGCTGGAGCGAGGTCTCTCTATGGAGGAGCAGATGGAGCAGCACCAGCACCTCCAACTCTTGACCGGTCGAAAAGAGGAGTTCCTAATCCTTGCCAACCACTCTTGCTGTAAATATGCATCGATTCAAGAAATTTTCTACACGAAATATGTGTGCGTCGATAAGTAGGTTCGATTCAGATGCTCGGTTTCAAGTTTTATGGACTATATTTTTTCAATTTCGCACCGATGTTTACACTTTTTTGGACGAATTTTGTCAAATTCGTCGTACTCGTTCGACCGTTTGAGATATCCTTTGACCTGTAGATTCAACTCAACGTTCCGCACAAGTTTTATGTTGTAAGTTTTCTGTTTCGATAATCATATATGAGCAGATTTTGTACTGTCTCTATGCACATATTTAGAATGCAAGTAGTATACGGTATGTTTTTCAACCTCTGTCACCGCCACGGCTAGCCGCCGCCGTGAATGTCGCCGTCGCTGGTGCTTCTACCAGGTGTGTGCACCGCCGCCGTCCCGACACCGCCGCTGCGCCACGACGTTGTTCTGCTCGCCGCCCATTGTAGTGTTGTGATGGTGTGAGGTAAGTCTACCAAATGGTAAAAGTACACGAAACACAGATGAACACCAAACACCGTGCTAAAAAATCTTGCATCCACCCAAACGAGCCTGTCTAGAACATTGTTGGCATCAAACTACTTGCACAACGTGGTTTGAGTCACGTTTTTCCAAGGCCTGGCCTGGGGAGCCTGGATCTGAAACTCATGCAAAAAATCCCAAGATCGGGAAAGCAACCAAACAGGCCACATGCGTCCATGTGTGGGTGATTTGCACGAATCATGCCCAATCACTGCCGGCTAACTTGTATGCATAGCCTAAATACTAGTACTCCATATACTCCATATTATTCATGGTGCAAGGCATTGTTCAGGCCATTCGGGATGAGGCGCGGGAAATGGGTTTTTGTGAGCGCAAGCTCCGGTGGGAATACATTGAACTTCTTTTTTCCGAGAAACCTCTTCAAGCGGATAGCGCGTTCCTGCAATCTACATAGAAGAAACGGAGTTAACCCAATTTATAAGGCAAAACCGGAACCAAAACCATACATTCTCCGGTTTAAAAGGAAAATCGGGCAAAAAAAGGCACAAGCGAGGAAACCCATCATCCACACGATTGAAGTTCACCAACGCGATAAAAACACGCCACCGGCTCCGAGGCAGACTCCCCGACGTACACCAATCGGCACCATTGTTGCACGCGAGCCACAAGGCTGCACGACCCGACGTACACCGCTCGGCACCAACGTCACACGCGCCCACAACACCGCACAACCCAGCCGTCTCGTAGCCCTAGCTTCCCAGGCAACCGCTCGTAAACCTCGGACGTCGTGCCAAGTCCGGGGCCGCCACCCTGACGTAGCAACCAGGTCGAAATTCCGCATTGCCCAGAGTCGAACCAGCCGGGTCGACAAACCTACTGCCCCCGCGGCACCAGGTCGCCACCCAAACCTCGGCCATGCCCCATAAGACCGTCGTTGTAGAGGAGACCGAGGCCACCACCTCGACGTACCGCCACCGTCCAGGCCCGCCATCCCGGCATCCGCTTCCCCTGACTATAGAGCCATCCTTCCTAACGTCGCGAAACCGACGCACTGATGGCTACGTGTTGGTGAACCCCAAGAGGAAGGTTATGATGTAGACAGCAGAAGTTTTCCCTTGAATAATCTACCCAAGGTTATCAATCCAGTAGGACTTGACGATCTATCGGAAGGTTGTTGATGTTGACTCCCCCTGGCGCTAGGGAGCTTGCACCAACGTGGAATCTGCACAGACACAAACCAGAACTTTGCCCAACACGAAACAGAGAGGTTGTCAATCTCTCCGGTCTTGCAGAAACAAAGAGTTAAACGTATGGTGTGGAAAACAGCAGGAAAAAAGCAAGTAACAGGAAACAGATGATTGCAGCAGGTTGTGTAAACAGTATGAGGAAATTGGACCAGGGTCCACAGTTCACTAGTGGTGTCTCTCTCAGAACAGATAACTAGCATGTTGGGTAAACAAATTACAGCTGGGCAATTGACAAATAGAGAGGGCATAACAATGCAATACATGCCAAGATGTCTACTATGAAATCTAGTTGGGCATTACAACAAAGTACATAGACCGTTATTCCAACCGCATCTATGCCTAAATAATCCACCTTCAAGGCAGCATCCGCATCCTGTTCAGTATTAAGTTGCTAACAACAGATTATTGCATGAAGTAAAGTGTGTAATGTAATCAATACAAGTGCCCTTGGACACTGCACCAATGTTTTATCCCTAGTAGCAACAGCACATCTACCATCTTAGACCTTTCTGTCACTGATCCAGATATCTAGAGACTGAACCCACTATCGAGCATAAATACCCCCTCTTGGAGTCACAAGCATCTACTTGGCCAAAGCATCTACTAGCAACGGAGAGCATGCAAGATCAAGAGCACATAGATAAACAACTTGAATAAACATGGTATCAATATTCATCGGATCCCAGCAAACACAACATCTAGCATTACAATAAGATGATCTTGATCATGTTAGGCAGCTCACAAGATCTAAACATGGAGGCACAAGGTAGAGAGACAACCATCTAGCTACTGCTATGGACCCGTAGTCCAGGGGTGGACTACTCACGCATCACTCCGGAGGCAGGCATGGTGATGTAGAGCCCTCCGGTGATGATCTCCCCTCCGGCAGGGTGCCGGGAAGAGCTTCAGAACTCCTCCGATCTGAGATTGACGATGACGGCCGCGACGGAACTTTTCGTGGAATATGATCGACCGTAATAGGGTTTTCGCGTCGCGGAGAATATATAGGCGAAGAGGCGGCGTCGGTGGCCGAGGGGGGCCACCACGCCATAGGGGGGCGCGGGCCCACCCTGGGCCGCGCCCTAGTGTGGCGTGGCCCCCTGGTGGGTCTGCTCCGACTCCCCTTTGGACTCCGTGATCTCCTCGTGATATTATTGACGATGTCTTTTGTTTCGTCCAATTCCGAGAATATTTCCTTAATAGATTTTCTGAAACCAAAAACAGCAGAAAACAGGGAACTGGCACTGTGGCATCTTGTTAATAGGTTAGTCCCAGAAAATGCATAAAAATGATATAAAGTGTAACCAAAACATGTAGCAATTGATATAATAACAGCATGGAACATCAAAAATTATAGATACGTTTGAGACGTATCAAGCATCCCCAAGCTTAGTTCCTGCTCGTCCTCGAGTAGGTAAACGATAAAAACAGATAATTTTTGAAGTGACATGCTACCAACACAATCTTTGATCAAATAACAATGTAATGCACATGATCTGAATGAAGTGATCCAAGCCAATGGTCTATAGTTTGCAAGCAAGTAAATAAAGAGTAAACATAAGTGATCACACAAGTGCAAACTTTCATGAATAATACTATAAAACATTTAGAGATATAATAGTCTAACATAATAGTTAGTTCACAGCAGCAATAATTCTCAACATGAAAGTGTTTGTATCAACACAAAGGAAGATAATAGCTTCAGCTTTGCTTCAACTTTCAACATGTATATCATATAGATAATGTCAATGCAAAGAATATGATCAACCAAACACAAAGTTATGTAAAAACTGTTATACTGGAGTTGACAATGATGTTTGCTTAAGTAGACAGAAAGAAGTGGGAAAACTGACTCAACATAAAAGTAAAAGAATGGCCCTTCGCAGAGGGAAGCAGGGATTAACATCATGTGCTAGAGCTGTAGTTCCCGAAGGCATATAGAGAGCATAAAATATTGTTTTGTAAGGTAATGGTGTATACAGGTGTCAACAAATCAAATAGCAGGTACTTGTCATCTTCCATGGCTAACTAACTTTTAGAGCGGTTCCGAGAGTTTTTAGGACTGCACTTGTAACAAGCACTTATTGGTGACACTCCTCCCAACCATTTACTTTCCACAAACCATGGCTAACCGAATCCTCGGGTGCCCACCAACATTCACCATGGAGGAGTGTCTATTTATTTATAGGGTGGACTAACCAGCTCTTTAATGCAAAATAAAAGGTGGAGAAGCAGATGAAGCTGCCAATCCTTGTAAATTAATTAGCATGGAAGATGACAAATCTCACTACTACGTCCTTATGAGCTTTTCAAGTAGTGACACAAAAAGGAAATGTGTTTGAGTAGTTAGTAGATAGCACATGAAGAAATTTACTTGGAATGGTGAAAACACCACATAATAGGTAGGTATGGTGGACACAGGTGGCATGGATTTGGCTCAAGGTTTTGGATGTACAAGAAGCATTCCCTCTTAGTACAGAGTTTAGGCTAGCAAGGTTATTATAAGCAAACATCATTATCAACTGGAATAGCAAGAGTGTACATAAAACACAAGGTTTGACGAACCATAGACTCCCACTGTCTTCCTTGTTAACACATAGCCTTCATCCAAAAATTATCTAGACTACTATGGACTTCCAATTATGCAACAGATTATTATAGCAGAAAATCCTTATAGTAGTTCTTCATTAATAGCCATTACTTACATGATGCACAAGCTTAAACATTAATTACTTGACAGCTCAAAACAATTGGCAAGCATCAAATTACTCAAGACAACGATCTAAAAAGATTCATGTAAGCATTTTATACCACTACCACATGCATAGCATTTTTCTGGTCCAACCAAACACCAATCAACTTATTTGACAACTCTCCAAACAGATATAAGTGAAGCAAGAGAGTACTTTCTTCAAAAGAAACTGAAAGCTCTAACAAGAGATATGAAAAACTGAGAGCTAACAGCAATAACAGCAACTAGACAGGAATACTCAACAAGTATAAGTGAAGCACAAGAGTATTCTAATGAAAAAGTGGAGCGTGTCTCTCTCCCAAACATGAATACTAGGATCCAACAAGTATAGCACAGCAAACAAAACAAAACAAACTGAAAACAAAAACACACTGACGCTCCAAGGAAGAGTACACTAGTATGAAGCAATAAAAATATAGCACCATTAGAGATGACCTGATAATTTGTAGATGAAGAAGGGGATGCCCAAGCTTAGATGCTTGAGTCTTCTTGAAATATGCTGGGGAGGTAAGCCTCCCCAAGCTTAAGCTCTTCACTCTTCTTGATCATGTAATAT
The DNA here is from genome assembly GCA_947311845.1 of Poa pratensis. Lineage (NCBI taxonomy): Eukaryota > Viridiplantae > Streptophyta > Magnoliopsida > Poales > Poaceae > Poa > Poa pratensis. The sequence continues at coordinate 10,009,934 of CAMZMU010000071.1, forward strand.
CATTCTCCTCTATCAACACTTGAAAACTTCCTTCACACCAAAACTTAACAGCTTTTCTCATTAGCAGGTTAGTGCACTAAAAGATAATACTTCAAAGTTCTAGCAAAGACAAAACTCACAAGCCAACTATTTTAAACATTAGCCACTGTTACTAGGCTCAAGTGGGCACTTTTACACGAAAAGAAACCACTTAAAAACTTGTAAAAGAGAGAATGCAAAATAAAAGACAGAATCTGTCAAACCAGAACAGTCTGTAATGACGAATTTTTTCGAGGCACTTACGATGCTCAGATGAAGAACTTTTGAAATAATGAAAGTTGCGTAACATCATCAGGAACATGCACAAAAAGTTTCAGCATTTTTCGATTTTTTCTGATTTTCTACTGAATTAAACGGTGACGAACAGCAATCTGTCCCAATGCAGTCCCGAAAATAAAAACCAACTTTGCATTAGTAACTCTCCTTGGCACAACAAAACAGCAAATAAAAGATACAAAGGAGTTGCTACAGAGGTAAACAAGCATCCTTGACACATGGGTTATCTCCCACAAGTGCTTTTCTTTAATGCCTTTCAGCTAGGCTTTAGGATTTTAATGATGCTCGCATAAGAATAAGAGTTGAAAAACAAAGAGAGCATCAAGAGGCAAATATCAAAATCATCTGAGTCTAACCCACTTCCTATGCAGAGGAATATTGTAGTAAAACAAATCATTGAAGCATAAAGCAGCTAGCATAGGAAGATGCAACAAATCCAACTTTAAAACTTCCAACACAAAGAGAGGTATTTTAGTGACATGAAAACTTTTAAAACCATCTTTCCCTCTCTCATAATAATTTTCAATAGCATCATAAACAAACTCAACAACATAACTATCACATAAAGCATGCTTTTTATGATCTACAAACACATAACTTTTATCAAGCAAGATAGTGGGATCAAAAATTTCAAACCCACTTTTAGACATATTGAAACAAGTTGATTGATCACTCTCAATAGTAGAATTAATAATATTATCAAGCAACATAGGACCATCATCTAGAGCTTTATCATAAACATTTTCTAAGCAAACACTCTCATTACCATGCATTTCGAAATTAGGAATAAAAAGAGGATTATCATAAGACTTATCAAAATAGCATGGATTTTCATAAACAACATTGGGGGAAATATTTGGTACTTCTGTTATTTTTGCTTTCTCTTGAGTCAAGGAATGTTTGTCTACCTCAAATTTATCAAAAGAAGTTATTTCAATAGTATCATTACCAACTTCCCCAAGCTTAATATTTTCCATAGCATTAGCAACAACCATGTTCAAAGAGTGTATACCAATATCATTGGTACTATCATGCAAATAAAGTTCCATAGGTTTTTTAATTTTCTCTTCAAACACATCATGTCCTAGCTCAAGATAAATTTCATAAAGGTTTCTCAAGTTGTTTTCAGCCATAGGACAAGTTTCAAGCAAAGTACCCATGAATAGCAAGCAAAGAACTAGACATAATAACAAACCGAAATAAACTAGATGCAGGAATTTAATTTTTTTTGGTTTTTGATTTTTAACAGCAAGCAAAACAAAACTAAAACAAGACAAAAACAAAGTAAAGAGATTGGAACTGAGAGACTCCCCTTTCCAATAGCCTCCAAGTCCCCGGCAACGGCGCCAGAAAACAGCTTGATGGCTACGTGTTGGTGAACCCCAAGAGGAAGGTTATGATGTAGACAGCAGAAGTTTTCCCTTGAATAATCTACCCAAGGTTATCAATCCAGTAGGACTTGACGATCTATCGGAAGGTTGTTGATGTTGACTCCCCCTGGCGCTAGGGAGCTTGCACCAACGTGGAATCTGCACAGACACAAACCAGAACTTTGCCCAACACGAAACAGAGAGGTTGTCAATCTCTCCGGTCTTGCAGAAACAAAGAGTTAAACGTATGGTGTGGAAAACAGCAGGAAAAACAGCAAGTAACAGGAAACAGATGATTGCAGCAGGTTGTGTAAACAGTATGAGGAAATTGGACCAGGGTCCACAGTTCACTAGTGGTGTCTCTCTCAGAACAGATAACTAGCATGTTGGGTAAACAAATTACAGCTGGGCAATTGACAAATAGAGAGGGCATAACAATGCAATACATGCCAAGATGTCTACTATGAAATCTAGTTGGGCATTACAACAAAGTACATAGACCGTTATTCCAACCGCATCTATGCCTAAATAATCCACCTTCAAGGCAGCATCCGCATCCTGTTCAGTATTAAGTTGCTAACAACAGATTATTGCATGAAGTAAAGTGTGTAATGTAATCAATACAAGTGCCCTTGGACACTGCACCAATGTTTTATCCCTAGTAGCAACAGCACATCTACCATCTTAGACCTTTCTGTCACTGATCCAGATATCTAGAGACTGAACCCACTATCGAGCATAAATACCCCCTCTTGGAGTCACAAGCATCTACTTGGCCAAAGCATCTACTAGCAACGGAGAGCATGCAAGATCAAGAGCACATAGATAAACAACTTGAATAAACATGGTATCAATATTCATCGGATCCCAGCAAACACAACATCTAGCATTACAATAAGATGATCTTGATCATGTTAGGCAGCTCACAAGATCTAAACATGGAGGCACAAGGTAGAGAGACAACCATCTAGCTACTGCTATGGACCCGTAGTCCAGGGGTGGACTACTCACGCATCACTCCGGAGGCAGGCATGGTGATGTAGAGCCCTCCGGTGATGATCTCCCCTCCGGCAGGGTGCCGGGAAGAGCTTCAGAACTCCTCCGATCTGAGATTGACGATGACGGCCGCGACGGAACTTTTCGTGGAATATGATCGACCGTAATAGGGTTTTCGCGTCGCGGAGAATATATAGGCGAAGAGGCGGCGTCGGTGGCCGAGGGGGGCCACCACGCCATAGGGGGGCGCGGGCCCACCCTGGGCCGCGCCCTAGTGTGGCGTGGCCCCCTGGTGGGTCTGCTCCGACTCCCCTTTGGACTCCGTGATCTCCTCGTGATATTATTGACGATGTCTTTTGTTTCGTCCAATTCCGAGAATATTTCCTTAATAGATTTTCTGAAACCAAAAACAGCAGAAAACAGGGAACTGGCACTGTGGCATCTTGTTAATAGGTTAGTCCCAGAAAATGCATAAAAATGATATAAAGTGTAGCCAAAACATGTAGCAATTGATATAATAACAGCATGGAACATCAAAAATTATAGATACGTTTGAGACGTATCACGCACAACAGGGGCTAAGAGCTCCAAGGTGATGCCACCAACAAGGAAGTGACGCGTTCGTCACCATCACCGGCTCCGCGGGAGCATAGATTTTCAGAACTCCACAATGACGCAAACAAGAAGGGACAACGCCCGAAGGCGTCCCCGTCATTGGCACCGACCGAAGTCTATGCAAGGCTTTCACCCGGAGCTAGATCATCCCGCGAAGCACCGGGGGCAACAAGACAAGCAGAGAGGTAAGAATGGCAATTTTACCCACGGGTATGGGTACCCGCAAATACCTTACCCGCATGGGCAGGGTATGGGTAGAATTTATACCCATGCGTAGTACTCATACCCTACCCGTTATATAGACACATGGACCTTACCCGTTGAGATCTAACATATGCAGCCCATCACCCGAGTAGCGCAAGGCTCGGTAGCTGTCAAAGCATACCCAACTACTCCCATAATTGAGCATCATATGTAATCTCTTCTTCTATCTGTTATTGAGTTGAGAAAAATGTTTTATTTATCAAATGTGACACCGATAAATGTAAAATTGTGAATAAATTGTGTACTATTTGATCTACCCGTTGGATACCCAATGGGTATGGGTGAAGTATCATACCCGTGGGTGCGGGTATGGTAGAATTTTGTACCCATTGACTATACGGGTATGGGTATGGTATTGCTCTACCTGCCTCAACCCTACCCATTGCCATCCTTACAGAGAGGCGCTGTCATCGACCACCAAGCTCCTCACTCCTGCCATCGTGCGCTGGAACTGAACTGTGGCACCTCCTTGCACGGTGGACACGGTCGCACCTTCCACGAAGACCTAGGGCTGCCGCCCAAGCTTCCTCACCCTCCACCCAACACACCAAGCGCAATCAGCACCATGCGTACTGCCGGCGACCGAGCGCAATGGCTGTGGCCCGTCCGGCCCAGATCGAGCCCAGGACGGCCCATGCAGCCCATTGCCTCCTGCTGCCGCTCCTCGACCGTGTTGCCTCCTTCCATAGCGTCAGCCGGAACTCTGAGCGCCACACTGACCCCCAAGCGCCAACGCCGAGACACGCCACCAGGCCGCCCCCGACATCTCTGCCGCAACTGCCTCGAGGAGATGCCGCGGGAAAGGAAGTCCCCACAGCCAGCGTCCGCAGCCCAGGCTTTGCCTCGCAGCCTCATTAGGCGCTGTCATCGACCACCAAGCTCCTCACTCCTGCCATCGCGCGCCGGAACTGAACTGTGGCACCTCCTGCCACGGTGGACACGGCTGCACCTTCTGCGAAGACCCAGGGCCGCCGCCCCAGCTTCCTCACCCTCCACCCAACATGCCAAGCGCAATCAGCATCATGCGCCTTGCAGGCGACCGAGCGCAACAGTTGCGGCCCGTTCGGCCAAGATTGAGCCCAGAACGACCCACGCAGCCCGCCGCCTCCTGCTGCCGCTCCTCGACCGCGCCGCCTCCTTCCTTAGCGTCGGCCGAAACTCTGAGCGCCACACCGGCACCCAAGCGCCAACGCCGAGCCACGCCACCAGGTTGCCCCCGGCATCGCTGCCGCAACTTCCTCGAGGAGGTGTCGCGGGAAAGGAAGGCCCCACAACCACCGTCCGCAGCCCAGGCTTTGCCTCGCAACCTCATCCGGTCAGCGGTGGGAGGGTGGAGGATGGAGGAGGGTATTGGCGGCGCGGGAACTAGGGTTCCGACTGCTTTACAACATGTTTCATTTTCTCTTATTTTAGTCCTTGATTAGGGACAATATAACTAGGTATCCTTTGAGCTCTCTGACGTGAATTTCTTTTGGCTCCGGAGCTCTAGTGCGCCTTAAAAAAAGCAAAATTCATATTTACGTATTTCAAAAAAAAAATGCTAGATTTAGTCAATGATGTATCGTACAACCATGCAAAATCGCAACGATAAATTATTTTAACTCTAGGCTACAAAAAAAATGATAAATCTTATGAAGTTTTTAGGTTTGAAAACATGCCTTATTCACTATAATTGGATCATACTTTTTCATTTCTCTTTGGGGTTTAAAATACAAAGTATTTTTAAATTTAGACTTAGCACTTTCGTATCAGACATTATTCAATACATCTCGACTTTTCTAAAACTTATAAATACAAGTTTTGATTTTTTAAAATAAATGGAGCATTGGAGTTCACGAGCCAAAAATCCCTACTTCCCACTCATGTTTCTTTAAATAGATATACCCATATGGCCATATCTATTTAAATCATCAGTAAAGGTTAAGAAATAGTCAAATCCACCTTGTGCAGTGTTACACCCGGCCCACCCTCGGACCGGGCCTGTCACCCCTGGCAGATCTCTATGATCTCTAGATTGGCCCCACAGATCAACACTGGTATTTTTTGCGCACTTTGTCCTTACTCGTGAGCACCCCAGGAAGGACTTCTCGGTCGGTCACCCATCCTCAAATCGCTTCAGGCCTAGCACGCTTAACCTCGGAGTTCCTTCCAGATGAGCTTCTGGAAAAGAAGTTTCAACTTGTTGATATGAGTATTATATCAATCCTATTAAGCCCTGAGCCAGGATCTCACATGCAGCCACACTCATCTTTCCGCACATGATTAATATGTCAATTGCTCATTCCATAAAGTTTATGAATGAAATTTTAGTCATTTTTTCATCAGACAAGCCCCGCACTTGTGAAATAATTCAGAATCAAATAACTCCAAAGTCCATCCGAAATGACCTAGCCGAAAGTGCCACATGTATTTGGTATTCCAATCATTAGTCTTTTGATGTTTAGCGTCGGCGTTATAGACGTAATTGCTATCATCAAGATTAAGTACAAACAGCCCATTGACAACAGGCGCATGTACATAAAAGATATTGTTTTAAAAAAATGAACAGTCACTATTATCAAACTTAAACGAATAACCACCCTTTAATAAACAAGATCCCGATAAAATGTTTTTTGTCGTATCCATTACAAAGTAACAATTACTAAGTTCTAATACTAATCAAGTGATATAGAGGTAATGTGCCGACGACGAGCGCACAACAACTTTTAATTATATCTGACGCGCATTGTCATGTCATCTACCACCAGTCTTTTAGTCCATTGTAGTCCCTATATCGAATTGCAAATGTTAGCAATTGATCCACTGTCATAAAGTTAGGAATATGTATGCCCTAGAGGCCATCTATATTATATATGTATTCATAAAACTCTATGTAATGAACTAATTGCATTTGTCACCAAATACGTGATTTGGTTGTAGAATTTTTTGTTTAATTTACTTCAATACAATATTATCCTTAGTCGTTTGAGTTTGTGCTAGACACGCACTGCCAATACTAATACACAATGCCAATACTAATGTGTTAAGCCGGATGATGACTAGATTCTACTTGTCATGTACATACAGATGTTTACACTAGATGTGGTGAAGAGTCAAATCGGCTGAACTGACCCAAGGAATGAGTTGGCGTGAGTAATCCGTCATACAAACCAACCCATGCATTGGAATCCTTAGATCTGAGGTGCACTATCCGTCAAACGATGTCCGTAACTGGTAGTCAAAAAGGCAGTGGTTGAGCCGTGTGAACCAAGCTACGTGAAGTGGTTCACTATGACTGGGATTTACTCCTCTATCATGGAGTGATATTCTCTGGGCCTCTTGTGTGATATGACTTGGAAGCATGACCATGCGCAATCCAGTTAAGTGTTAACTGGATTGTTTCGACTAAAGTGTTAGTCGGGTTAAGTCACATAACAAAGAACGAGAAGAGAAAAAATTTCTCCACAAGAAAAAAAAAGAACGAAAAGAGAGTTAAGCCACATGGGCATGACATGGGCCCGCCCGTGGCTTTTTTTTTTAGATTTCCAAGACTTAGTACATCTATAGTATCTGAACTCACGCACAACGCACTCCACACACACAACACCACACACACGCCACCCGTGCGCAAGCTAGACTTAACCAGACTATACTAAGACTATGAGCCTTCCGCGAGCCTAAATCTTCCGGGAAACCCCTGCGGTGGTGGGCACACCACAATACCAGTGTCGAACCGCGGTGGAATTGGCTCAGTGCAACACTGTTCACAGTGAAAACTGTTCACGTGAACAGTGCCGCACGGGTGAGACGCCGGAAATTCGCTCCCGTGGGGAGTCGAACTCAGTAACAGATAGGAGACTAGTGGCATCACAAAACGATATCGAGTGCAACTTTGTTCCTAAAATGTCAAGACATATTAGAGAACATCACAATATTGTTTTCTTTTTGTCTAAGATATAGAGTATAAACTGAGATTATACATTTCAGAAATAGTACAAGGTACACAAAATTTACAAGTTCAAATATGGTTTTTTTTAAATAACTATGTTTCGTGACGCGATGCGACTGTCTACCTCCCTCGTGTCCCTCTGCAACAGCCTCAGACTCGATAGGGGAAGCCCGACCCAGCCGCTTGAGACACGGGAGGTGTAGGACCATGCCTAGCTCCGATTATGATGCCTATGAGATTGTTGCTCTTTTAAAAATAAAATGATCTCCATAGAAATAGTCTCTCATCTAGCTTTATAAATAAAACCACATGATCCAACCGATACAAAAGTGGTGAGAAAACCCCCATACAAAGCGGATCAAAGATAAAAGAAAGGTGCATGAGTAGTCACATCCCCAACAAGCTCTCAGACTACTACCGACTAGAGGTGATACCATGCCTCATTGAGACTCCAACATACATTGTCGTATTGCACACACCAAGCATTCACCGGAGAGGACCACCTACCCTCTAGCTCGCTCACGGCTGCGGAGCTTCGATCCTTCCAGCAGACAACGAGGAGCGCGGACGGTGATAACCAGTCATGTGTATAGGATAGGAGGCCGCCAAAACCACCCCACAAAAGAGCCAAAGGGGCTTCAAGACAGGATCAGACCTTGCCCGCAGATGCCAACGATACAAGACCGAAAGGAACTGGATCCCCACGATGATGCCCCCTAGAGGATGACCACACAATGGCCCGTCATGGTCGAGATCGAAGAAACAATTGCATTTCCCCCATGCAAAGTTTTGCTTTGTTCTATGATTTAACAAGTCGCTCCGAACCAAGTATTGAAAGAAGCAAACAACAAATGAAGGTTCATCAATTACATGACAAGGGACTTAGATTAAAGTGATCTAACCAGAAGGCAAATTAACAAGTTGTTTTCCCCACAGTACCTATACTCACAAGACACAACCTCGTCTAAACAACACATCAGTCGAAGGACTAGGGGCATAAATAGAATGATCGGGCACTCGGGCCACGAGTAATCCCGCAGGACAAGGCCCACTTCAAGAGCCCTCTAGATATTCTCTACTTTTTGTAATGCGGGAGCTCCTATGCGACGCTTCAAGCGCCAACTGGCGACGCGACGCGCACAGCGGAGTTCCTTTGGTGGGCTCGGCCCATTTACTGTTTCGTCACGTTAGTCGTTATCGTTTCGTGTACTTTGCTTCACGTTAGTTTAGATTTCGAACCATTTTAAAAATTGAACTATTTTAAAAATGAATAATTTTCATTATATTGCGGGAGTTTCTTCTATGGTTCAGATTTTGAACACCTTTTAAATATGATCCATTTTCATAAAATTAAAAATTTGAACCATTTCAAATAGGAACCATTTTTAAAATGAAATCTAAACCATTTTAAAAAATGAACCATTTTCAAAAATAAAAAATCTGAACCATTTTTAAAAATAAACCATTTCCATGAACATTTTTCAAAATGAACCATTTTCAAAATATGCATTTTTTAAAATCTGAACCATTTTAAAAATAAACATTTTTTGAAAAAATTTTTTTTCATAAATATGAAAATATTTATGAATTTAGAAAGAGTAAAAAAACGAAACAAAAAACAACCAAAAAATGAAACAGCCAAAAACCGAGAAACCACTGTAAAAACCAAAGAACTAGAAGTTTCTAGAATATTTCCAAAACCAGAAAAACCGATCTGGAAAAATAAATGGGCCGGCCCAATAGCAGCGTTAGCTGCAGCGTTGTGCAGGGAGGGTGTACGCGTTTCCGTGCGGGCGTCGGTTAGGGATTGCCACCTGGATCACGAGATTGAATCCCTCTTGGAGTTGTTTTAACTGCTCAAGTCAGACATCACTTCCAGCAACATGCTACTCACTTGATGTGCTCAGGATAAGAAGGCTAATGTGGGACGAAATCACAGTTAATGTGCTCAAGATATGAAGGCTAACGTGGGACAGGCGGCGGCAATATGCTTACCTATATCACGACACGGAGTTCGTCTCATGTCTCTTTCCTTTTGATATATACGTATTTGTGCACAGAAAACCGTCGACACAAGGAGACATGCTCCATAATCTGGTCTAGAATTGTCACCTCCCTAGGGGACGGTGCGCCAAGTGCATCTGATGTTCCAATGCCCTTCAGGACTTGGAAGATGGTTGCGAGAATTTTCACATTGTCAGTGTTACTATCTCCACACTTCACGCCATTGTCGCTCTACTCAGCACCAGTGTGGCAGTTCAAATAAGTCGCACCACATTGATGGGAGGTACTCAAAGCTTCAAAGTAGCTCTCAGCTAATCTGACAAGAAATCATGCGAAATGATATGATATCTTGGATAAAGTGTCTCATCAAGTGCTATACTTATCAGTGGTGTTAAGCAAGAATGAACTTACGTACCCGCAAAAAAAAAAGCAAGAATGAACTTACTGCAATCTAAAAGCAGCAACACTAGAAGAGCCTGAGGTGCAAATTCGTAGCAGTGTTGCCGCCTTTGCAACATGTCAGTCAACTCTTCACATGCATCTTCCACGCTAGAAGAGATTCCTTGAATAAGTGAAGCTGCATAACGTGCAAGTAAGACAAACTGATGAACGTCATGCACTGAACTTCTTGGTCTATTGAACTTCATTTGCTTCAGCCATTCGAGCATAATGTTATTGTTATCCACAATTCCACAGGAAATAGCTCACGGGGTAATCGTCAGGTTCCAGTTTGCTCATAATGCCTAGTTGTAAACATCAGTGGACCCATTGGGTAAAAATCATCTTCGTCGCCATCGTCCATCAATACATCTGATAAAACACATAAATATAGAATCAATTTCCAGAATGTTTTATTGTGTTGTCGTCTAAAATGTATGAGAAACCGGGATTGTAACACATCATATAACTCATTTAGGCCTCCTTTGATTCATAGGATTTTTGTAGGAAAAATGTAGGATTCCGGTTCCTATAGGAATTTACACTGTTGATGTGTTTGATTCATAGGAAACCAAGCAAAGGAAATTTGAAGGAAATTTTCCTTTGCCACCAGATTCCTATGGAATACAAAGGAAATAAACAATCTGGTTAGACCCCATTTTTTCATTCCTTTGGAAGGAAAGAATCATGTAGGTTTGCATTGGCAATCCTATCCTATTCCTATTCCTATTACTTTTCCTACATTTTAGAATCCTATGAATCAAAGAAGGCCTTAGAAAAAGAGAGACATAAGTTTGCAATTTAGTAAAGCAATGGTGAAGCGGACCGCGTGCCGCAGCGCTACGGCCCGGACGGGCAACGCAGCGGCGACGCGCGTGTCAGGGCGACGGCGGGGACGACTTCGGGGCGGTGGCGTGGACCGCGTGCCGCGGCGCTACGGCCCGAAGGGGCGACGCAGCGGCGACGTGCGGGACGGTGCAACCGCGGGGACGACCTCAGGGCGGCGGCGTGGACCGCGGGCCGCGGCGCTACGGCCCGAAGGGGCGACGCAGCGGCGACATGCGGTTCGGTGCAGCCGCGGGGAGAACCACAGGGCGGCGGCGCTGCAGCCCGAAGGGGCGACGCAGCGGCAGCCCGATGCTCGATCGGTGGTAGGCGCGGTGAACTCGAGGACGATCTTCACGGGAACCTGCGAAGGCGCACACAGACGACTGTACGGGTCGACCGCGCGGCGCGGATGGAGTGGATCACGGGCGAGCGGGTGATCAATCCGATCGCTCGCGAGGTGGAGGAGGCGCCGCTCGGCGGGAGGCGGGGCGGCGAAGAAGCCGAGCGGCCAACGTAGCCTCGGCGCCCAGGCGGCCAACGCAGCACCGGCGTGAGGAAGCCAGGCGCACGGCAGAAACGCCCGAGTGGCAGACGCGCGGAGGACGGCTTTGACGGGCCGCCACGGTGGAGGCGGGGTGCTGATGGAGGTGTCCCGTTCAGAGGTAGACGACGGCGGCCGGCGCAAAACGTCGGCGGGTAGACGCGCGGAGGGCGGCCGTTTCGGGCCGCCGTGGCGCGTGAGGCCGCCTAGTCGGTGAAGAGCACACGCGGACGGCGGCCGCGAGGGCCGCAGCGGAGGGCGAGAGGCCGCCATGTCGGAGTAGAGGCACACGAGGATCGACGGCGGCGGCGGGCGACGCAAACCGATCTTAGATCGGAAAAACCAAAAAAGAAACACCGATCAAAACGACCGGCGAGAGAGAAAACCCGGATCAAAGGATCGGGAAAAAAGACTCTAGGGCAGCCGATCAACCGGACCGACGGACGAACCCTAGGTACGGGCGGCGCGGCCCCCGGCGGAGATCATGGAGATCGACCTCCCCGGGGGCGGCGCGGTGCAGAAGCGGCGGCTAGGGTTTTTGGATCGAGTTTAGGCTGATACCATGTAGGAGGATAGAGAGGGATTGGTGGAATAGCTGATTGTATTGCTTGAGTCTCGTGGGCGTATATAAAGGAGTACATGATCTGCTTGGAGTATAAGTCAAGGTAGAATCAAATCCTACGCTATCCTAACTTTCCTAACTAATCACGATACTCAACAATAGCAGACAGCAACCCAATTTAAAAGTGAGTACCTATTCCCCACTTACGAGTAGTAGCACCAACTGGTTTGCATACAGAGAAGTCACACACGTCATATTCTGCAAGAATACCACTTTAAAATGGGTAGAAAGTTCTCAGCAGCGTACTGGTTCAGCACAAGTTATAAGCACTCACCTTTCTTTACACGTAAATGGCTAGATGATGTTATATAATCCAGTGAAGTGTTGATTGATTTCTTCTCGTGGCGGCGCCCGGCTGCCACGGCGGCGTGGGCGTGTGCGTGCGCACCCTGGCGGCGCTCCTTCGCGCGGAGCAGCGACGCATCGCGGGTTGCGCGGGTGTTCCCGGCGAGGTGGCGGCGCGGAGGTGATTCGGCGCGGTGGTGGCGATGTGGCGGAGCAGCGATGCGGCGCCGGTGCTGTGCGTGGTCGACGCGACAGCCGGAGGCGACGCTCGGGCCCGATCTGGGCTTGGCCAGGGCCGGGCGGGCCGCCGCCTTGACCCTGCTCCCCTTCCTCCCCGACCAACCCCTCTCCCTCCTCCAACCCCTCCTGTCCGCTGCTGGTGGAGGACGCCGCGTGGGCGTGCATGCGAGCAGCGGCCCTTTGGGTGACGGCTGCTCTGCTGTCCCGGCGGATCCCGGCGACGGAAGCTGCGGACTGGCGCAGCGACGGCGACCACTGTACATGGCGGCGCGGTGCAGGTGACTCCATGTTGCCTGCCCAACGCGCTCCTGGCGGTGGCCGACCTGCAGGCACTGCGCTGGCCGGTGCCTTCCTACCACGACGAGTACGCTACCAGGTCTCCCTCACTGTGTTGGCCTCCTCCAGTGACGACTTCGCCACCTCTGGTCTGCCACGACATCGATGGTCTTCGGAAGTCCTTGCTCACGGGTCGGGGAGAAACCCCCGCGCGGCTACGGCCTGCGCTGTCAACGGTGACGCCCGAGGGCGCCGTTACCTCCTTCCAGGCGTTGGCATGACCATGGCCAGACTTCCTCCGCGCGCGCCGGGGGAAACCCTAGGTCCACAGACCGGGCAGCGGCAGCGCCCCAGCGCTGCTCCCTTCTTGAAGGCGCTGCTCTGGCTGCACGTGGAGTGCCTGATGCGGCAGCGTGAGGTTGGCGATGTGGTGTTCTGGCGTTGCTTGCTACACAGGAGGTGGACATCAGGGGCGCAACGTATGCCTGCGCCGACTCTTCCCCGACGAGTTCTACACCAGTCCCAGCCGGTCCCTTCACCCCGCCGGCCTCTGCACACAGGGGCGCGATGTATGCTGGACTAGCCAGTTCTGGAGCTGAAATCGTCCCTGGAGACATTTGGCAACGGCGGTATTGCTGCCCTTTTGCTCCGAGCCTCGACACCTCGCCATTCTTGGCTGGAGGCAAGGCTGGCGAGACCTTTTGTTGCTGTAGTTTGTAGTTGAGGGCATCTCCTTACCTAGTGTAGTCGCTTGGTGAGGACGGTCGTGTGTGTCCCTCCTTTGTGGAGGTTGTACCCGTGTTGTCTTCCTTTTCAATGAAAAGAAACGCAAACTCTTTTTGCGTTTCCTCTAAAAAAACAGATCTACCAGGCCTGAACATTTAAGGTCATCCAGAAATAAATCTACTTGCTGTAGCAGAACGCATTGGTCTTTTCAACGATCCAATTTGGTTATGGCAGAGATTTGAAATCCATCTTCACATTTATAGCAATAGCAGGTGCTAAAACTGCAACTTCAAGGAAAGAATTTGCACAGAGGACTTGCGAACACTAGCAATAGGAACTCCAGCGTAAAAGACACCTACCGCTTTCAGTTAAGTCAGTGAGAGGAAAACAAGAGGCATTCTATAAACTTCTTGCATCAGCCACAGTAGGGATTTAAGTACACAGAAACATCCTCAAGCAAAGTAATGTTCAAACTGAATGAATGTTATCATTACAGGAATAAGGGAAACATGGTTTTGTTTAAGTAATAAAGCCCGACGGTCAGAAAGCTGTGCATGAGGAGGGAATGTAGTGTAATTCAACAATATTATCATTCATTTATCTTAATACTATACAAGTATCGTGCCAAGTGATAACAATTTGAACTGTACCGAGAAGGTCTTCCCATCCGTTAACAAGTCGAGCATTACTATCCCTAAAATGCAAACTGAAGAATAGTTGACACTTCCGTTTTGAAAAAAAAAAATAGTTGACACAAAACGAACTTCACTTACCATTGTTCTGACTGAACTCCCGAAACTGCGGGATTACCTTTGCAAGCGAAGCGAACCTGTCAACTCTATAAGCTCCTCGACAGCTGATACTATTTGCGAGCATGGCAAACTATGATAACCTGCTGGATCCATTGAATATTCAAAACAAGAAGAGAACCAGAAACAAAAAGGGAATATGTCAAAACAAGAAGAGAACCAGAAAGACCATCACATTACATCCTCAATAACTGCATATGCCTTGGCAACGTTCTAAGTTAAAGATTCCCCTTCGCTTCATGGTATGCAATCACGCATCTGATATGTATCTCAAGTTCTCTGTACCACCCAATTTCACTGTCAGATGGTGGATTATAATGGCGTCGAGGTGCCAAGAGCGTCAAGATTTTCTTTAGGAAGACATTCTCGATTGATCAGAGGCACCAGAGAATTGCGCCCATCCGTGCCAATCTCCACCTTTTTTTCGCCGCTCCGGAGGTACGCAAATGAATTTAGATGCGAAAATTCCCGTAGCTCAGTTAGTTTCCTACGATAAATAAGGTTGATTATTTCTGAACATGACAGCCCCCGTAGCTCAGTTGGTTAGAGCGTTGGTCTTATGAGCCGAAGGTCGCGGGTTCGAGCCCCGCCGGGAGCACTTTTTTTCCGTAAGCACGCGTATTTTTTCAGCACATATTTTTGTTTCTACACGACGTAACGTCATTCACACGATAATTCTTTTTTTTCGTAAGCACGCGTATATTTTCAGCACATATTTTTGTTTCTACACGAGGTAACGCAAAGTTTTAAATACCCGGCTATAGCCTTTTGAGATGCTCCGCGCTATGGCTATGACCTTCTTAGGCTAAAATGATAATAGCCGCTAATAGCCCGACTAAATTGATTTAACCCCTTAGTCGCTAAACTTTCGGCTCGGACGCCCAAAAATTTTGCACCAATTTTTTTTTCCGCTTGACCATATTTGGAGCCAAACTCAACCTATATTGTTATTGGCATGTAATATGTGCACATAACTATATCTTGAACTTACTTTAGCTACATGCTGATTGATTTTGATCGTTATATAATAATTTGTCAGAACTATGTCTTGAATTGCTGCTACTGAATGTTCGTAATATGTAGACATAACTACATCCAGTACTCTGTTTCTTCATATCTCTTATGTGACTATATTACTATGTTATGAATAAGTAAATTATTGATATATATATATATACGAATATATGCTGCCCAAATTTGAAATTTTTATCATTATTTAGCAAAACGGCTATAAGGTCATGGCCGCGCTATAGCCTGGCTATAGCCTTTCATACCTTCTGAAATCGCTGGGGCTAAATGCAATAGCCGGCTATTTAATACTATGAGGTAACGTCATTCACACCATAAATTTTTTGCCGTGCTTTTGTTTCTACGCGAGCTACGCAATGTTTGCCGTCACTCACTGAAAATTAAACAGTCCGCTGTGCTTCTCAGAACGAGACATAACCTTGTTTTCTAGGCGTCCCCCGGGGATCTTTCCGTCCGATCCCCCGGGTCCACAGCCATACGATGGGGGACAGGAGAGCCATCCGATCCAGCTCCCCCGATCCACTTATCCTCCCCAAACGCACTCACACCACGCGCTATTCTCGATTCCATCTCCGCATCCGGACGTGCTCCGCCCAACCCCGTCTCCGGCAGCCCGCCCGGCCCCCGGCTCTGGCAGAAACCGGGGCGGCGCCCCGCTCCTTCTCCGGCAGCAGGCGCCCCTCCGCCCCGTCCCCATCTCCGGCAGCTAGCGCGCTTCGCCCCGCCAGACAGCCGGCGCCGTGGGCAGGCTTGCCGAAGAAGATGCCGCATGTAACTTCGCCGGAGAAGACATCGCCCGTCGCCGGAGAAGACGTTGCAACTTCGCCGAAGAAGATGCCGCCCATCCACCATGCCATCACCGTCGGCTTCCCATGGTAGCACCGCCACACTCCTAAGGTAGCACCACAGGACGCCGATGGTAGCATTGCTGGACGATCGATGGAGGCACCGTCGGCCTTCGGTGGTACTGCTCCATGGCAGCACAGTCGTATCTCGTGGTAGCACCGGCAACAACCCCCGGTAGCATTGTCGCATGCGATTGCAGCCAAAATCCCTACGGAAAAATCCAAGAAAATTCTGCTACAATGCTTATGTTGATTTGCATCACAAGAAGAAAAAATTTGCTACAAAAAATTCAAAGAATTTGCAAGATAAAAAGATCTTATAAACATAAATTTGCTACAACTCATCTACGGATTTGCATCAAACAATGGAAATTTTTGCTACAAACCTTTCAACAGTTTGCACCACATCAGGAAAAATGGTTCAAGAAGAAACTTGCTACAACTTTCCTGCGGATTTGCATCAATAGCGGAAAAATTATGCTACAAATCTTTCAAAGGACAAAAAGTTATCCAATAAATTTGGTTATTTGGATTTTCATCAAAGGGAGAAGAAATCTTTGCATCACAAGAAGGAAAAAAATGCATCGAATGAACAATGATTTGCAACTGTTAAGTGGATTTGCTACAAGTGTTAAGTGGATTTGCATCAAAAGAAGAAAATTTTGGCTACAAATCTTCCCAAAATTTGCATCACATAAAAGAAAAGATGCATCAAATTACTGCTACAAATCGGATAAGGAGAGAACGAACAGGAGCCATCCCATTGCCGTCCCCAGGTATGGTGGCACCGACGCTTTTCCTTGGTAGCACTGCCGCCGAGGTATGGTAGAATGTCGCCTTCCGTGCAGCACTAACAGCGATCGATGGCAGTACCTCCGCCCATCAATAGCATCACCGCTGACCACTCTTGGTAGCACCGTGTACCTCCACCTGCAGCACCTCGACTCCGGCTCGCCGGAGCGCCACCACTACTCGTGGCACGGCCGCCCACGGCGGGGAATCGATTGCAGCACCGACGACCTTGCTTGGTAGCAGCACCTACCGCCTATCGTAGCAGTGGTGCCCTTCCTCGGCAGCACCAGGGTCCACCACTGGTAGCACCTCCACCCCCGCTGGCAGCATCCCATGGCCTGCTTGGCAGTACCAAAGGTCAACGCTGCGCAGCAGAGTTGGATGTCGCTCGGAACCGTCGCAACGGTGCTCGCCGTCTCACATCGCGGGTTTCCAGCACATGAGGCGCCTCTCCGACGGCTGCACCAGCACGTGTATGGTGTGGAGATCCTCGCCGGAAGTAGGAGAGAAAGGTCGGGATTGGGGATGGAGTGCGGGCTGGGTTCGCTAGTGACGGCCATGGAGGGAAGGAGGAAGGGAGAGGGAGGAGAGGAGGTGGCCGCCGCCGGAGTGGAGGATGGAGGGGATTCGTAGCCGCCGGAGCCGATCTGGGTCATGGCGCGACAGGGAGAGGATTGAGGGGAAAGTGCCGCTCGGGAGCACTGCTCGAGTTTTCTCTGGAAGCGAGAGGATAGGGATGGTAGGGAGACGTGTCCATGTGGGGTCCAGGAGACACGCGTCGCGCAAACAAGGAGGAGGATGGGAGAGTCGCGATCCCCTGGGGGATATGAAGGCTTTTCCCTTGTTTTTTATAAGGAATTTCGAGTCGATCGTCGCCTCATTTCAATATTGTTTGCTCCGTTGTCGCATGCTATGCAAACGTTTTCCTTCCGATCCTATGAATTTCCGTCGACGCACTAAACATTCCACAATATTATGAAAAATTGAATCGAATGCATCAGTGTTAGCACTCATTGTTGCGTTCTCTACCTCCAATCTACATCAACATCGAAAAATAAAATTCTGAACCCGGATAATTAATGTAACTGCTGATTAAGTGCACAACCATACTCTTGCTGCGTCCGTACATTTATAATCATGTCTTGACAAGTTCGTTAGAGTATAACATCATTTCTCTGCACGCATTGAGTAAGCAGGATGGATTTTTTTAGACACGCAAGCCGCTTAAGCACCACCGAGGCACCGAAACAAACAACCACCGTCCCTGTCATGTGGGACCCCCATCCCAGTTAAGTTTCTCCTTCCAGCACTCTGCGATCTAAAACAATTGCACTCCGACCCCAAGGCCGAGCCACCCACCAGGCCACCACCGCCCCCTCGCTGCCATGGACATGCGGGCCCTCAGCGTGAAGGCCGGCGGGCCCTTCCTCACGCCGAGGCGCAACCCGCCGGCGACGTGGGCTCCCCCTCCCGCCGGGGAGACCGGCTTGCTGGCTATCGGGTCGAGGACGGGGGCGCGGTGGCCCAAGCTGGCGGTGAGCGCGTCGGGGAAGAAGAGCAGGCACGGTCCCGACCGCGGCGACGGCGACGAGCCCAAGAGCAAGGCCTCCTCTTCGGGTAATTTTTTTTCCTCTGTTCATAGTATGATCGAGTTTCCCAGCTCCCGGTGTCGATTGTTGCGGTTCTAGTAATTTTCAAAAAAGATTGTTGCGGTTCTAGTAGTGGGAACGGGGGGATCTCGGCGCGAATTTTTTGTATGCGGGAGATGGTCGAACCCTTTGTAGATTCGATGCGCATCGGAGCGATAGGACCACGGGAGGTGCGATTCTGGTGCCCGCTTTCCGGTGATCGTTACGGTTATTGGGTCATGAAATGGTCGAGTTAGGAAACATGCGATGATTCTCTTGTAGTATCAGAGTTTGGTGTTAGTGATGGTAAAATTAGTGATATAAAACTCAAAAAAAAATTGTGATATGAAATGCTGGAAGCTTTAATGCCTGTTCGAAATAAATTGGCTTCTGTTGGGTCTATTACTCTAGTTGTGATTTTGGATAATGTATTGGATAAATTGCATATTCGAAATTGACTCCTATTGGGTCTACTAATCTATTTGGATATTGAAATGTTCCTCGTGCACCATTAAAAAAAACAATGTTCCTCGTGCAGCTTCTCATTGAAAACTTATAATGGTTGGCTGCAACTGATTTGGATGTAGAAAATGTGGAGCTCTATTTCTAATTGTTGCATGGCTTTTTTTTCCAACCACAGTTCTTTGTTTCGATGTGAATAGTTGAGTCACCATGTTAAAGATAGGTTTGATGTCGCATAATTACAATGTTTGGTGGGAATGCCCAAGCAGGGTTGATAAAGAATGTGTGGAATTGATGTTTTTTCTTAATGCAGGAAAAGGCGATGCCTCTTCTCCCATTGGAGATGATCCCAGTTCAATAAACCAAAATCATGGTGAACCGAAATCCAATGACACGATGTATGTACCCAGCAACTTGTCATATTGGCGAGATGTGAGAGCAAGCTTTGTGATTCCAAAGTCGGTAAGACCAAACCTTTTCAACTAGTTTATTACAACTGTGTCTCTCCACTGTCTTGTAAATGAAGTCTGTATTTGGAAATTAGTTGATCTGGCTTTTGTAAATTTCTCTGGGGCTAGATATTAAGCATGGTGTTTTAAGTGACTATCTAGTACTGGCCTAACTAGGACTGAATACACTTTAAAAACTGAAATGGATTAGCTGGAAATATTATTTTTCTTCACTCGAATTAGTTGGCATCATATCAGAGAAATGCAGCTGTGTAGGACTGTAGGTTCAGCTAGCCTGTATGTTCACCCAACATAGCTAAGAAGAGCTCCATGAGAAATTGGAAACTTAAGAAGGTCCATAGCACACAATTTGTTCTAAGTAATCTAGAGTCTATTTTTCATCCAGTTGAGATTATTCTTATCTTTTTTTTTCTTCTTTGAGGAGAAATGTTGAGATTACGCTCTCACTCTGACCTATGTGTAACTTGTTCTGACATTAGATTTCTTAATGATTCTCACGTGTAGTGTTGTTTGTTCCCATTTCTGTTAAACTTCCTGGTAATAGAGTAGAGCACTTAATTTTTTCACCTTTAAACATCGGACAAGTAGAGCATTTCCCTGATGTAGTGAAAAAGATTTTCAGGTTGCTATTTCGGATACTAAACATTACCTTATACTCCCTCTGAGGGAATCCTCATTTGGTTGCTATTTCGGATACTAAGCATGGTGTTTTAAGTGACTATGTATACATGTAACATGTCTAGATACATCCACATTTGGTGAATAGCAAGTCAATTAAATTGGAACGGAGGGAGTATATCTTTTTGCTTGTTCTGATTTTTTTCCTTTTTGTCCTGTCAATAGACTTGATACAAAAAATGTTTCCCTAATTTATTCTCCACCATGTTTTTATATCAGGAGCAAGCAGTCGATGTAAATACTCTACCGCAGACATCAATCGATGCACCAGTACACTGTCTTCCTCGGAAATGGGCCCATTCTATCTCTTCTCCAGAATCTGGCTGTGTATTAGTTGCCACAGAAGAGCTCGATGGGAACGGTACCTTTGAAAGAACTGTCATCCTCCTCCTCAAACTAGGTTCAAGAGATGCCTACGATGGCCCATTCGGCGTCATCCTGAATCGCCCACTCTACACGAAGATGAAACACGTGAACCCATCCTTCCGCGACCAGGCGACGCCCTTCAGTGACTGCTCCCTGTTCTTCGGAGGCCCCGTGGATATGAGCGTGTTCTTGATGAGGACCAACGAGGGCAGGCCCATCAAGGGTTTGAAGAGGTGGCGCCAGGCGTCTGCTTCGGTTTCAGGACCGACCTGCAGAAGGCTGGACACCTGATGAAGAACGGCGCGGTCAACCCGAGGACCTGAAGTTCTACGTCGGGTACTCCGCTTGGGATCACGATCAGCTGCTGAGCGAGATCGACGCGGGGTACTGGGTCGTCACCTCCTGCAGCTCAGGCCTGATCACCGATGCCCTGACGGCAGACCCTTCTTGCCTGTGGAGCGAAATTCTACAGCTGCTGGGAGGCCAGTACGCGGAGCTGAGCCAGAAACCAAAGGAAGATAGCGCGTGATGCTGCTTATTTGCAGCGCAGCACAGCAAACTGTTGTGTTCGATTTGTACATAATTGAGTAATATTGTCCGGTCAGTGGTCGCTGTCCTGTTCGTTCTGTGCGTAGACTCTTTTTTTTCCTTTTTGTGTTACTTGGATCAATAATGTATATTTACTACGTATTAGTCGATTACGACGACCTTTTTTTTCTGCAAGGAGAAAAGAACGATGTCGGACTTGAAGCGTAGCGGTGGTATGTGAAGTGATCCATCAGCTCGTGCCTGTAACTCCTGGAGTTCTAAGCTTTATCTGTCGTGCATACTGCTTGTTATCACATCTATGCTCCTCCCTTCAAAATAAAGAGATTTGCCGTGCACCTGTGACGTGAGAAATTCAGACGGGTATGTCCTTGTATCTATATCCTCCGATTATCCAAACGCGTTGGGCACAAAGTTGGGGACAGATAGTGACATTTATCAGAACAAACACGGTGACACAGTTTACAGGTCACCTTTTCTGTGCGTGCCAATATCCGCGTCCAAAGCACCCGCACCATTTGGTGCTTTTCTCTCGACCTGGCGACCTCAATATTTTGTTCACCTATCGTCAACCCTGAGTTAACATCTATGTGCCCGGCTAGTAGCAATCACGAAGAAGAATTTACCATTGTGAAAACACTTTGCAAGGTTCTTGACATAGAGTAAATTATGGTGAATGCTTCTTTTCTTAATGAAGGCACTTTGGGCGTTGGAAACAAGCTCATTCATAAGCGGCGCAAGTCGGAGAGCAAGCATCTTGGAGATATTACTCTTCAAGCTTGACATCCGCAAGGCCTTTGATTTCATCCGTTGGGTGTTCATCCTTGACCTTCTACAACGCCGCGGGTTTCCTAGTCGTTTCCGAAATTGTATTGCTGCCTTATTCTCGACCGTGTCGTCTCGTGTGCTTCTCAATGGCTTGGCCGGCCCTCCCTTCATGCATGGCCGGGGGCTTAGACAAGGGGACCCACTTTCCCCTCTCCTATTCGTTCTTGCCGTCGACCCTCTCACGTAAATTTTGAAAAAATGCCACAAGATTAGGCCTCCTACACAAGCTTTGAGGTAGGGGTTCTATTTTGAGAACTTCGCTATATGCGGATGACGCCGCGGTCTTTGTAGCACCCTTTAAGGAAGATATACCAAATTTCGCATCAATTCTTGAGGCCTTCGGTGAGGTCGCCGGTCTTTGCACAAACTTCGACAAGAGCTCAGTGGTTCCTATCAAATGTGACAATATCAACCTCGACGACGTTCTCGACGGGAACCCGGTAACTAGGGCCTCTTTCCCATTGCGCTACCTCGGACTCCCTTTGTCGGTGTGGCGCCTTCGGCGTTCGGAATTTCAACATCTTGAGGACAAGTGCGCCGCCAAACTTCCCACTTGGAATGGAAGGTACATTGCCACGGCCGTCCGAGCGGCTCTCGTCAAATCGGTCATCGCCTCTCAAGCCATTTATTACTTGACACATCTCATCATCCCTCCGGGCACAATGCAATTCCTCAACAAGATTCAACGCGCTTTTCTTTGGTCCGCCAAGGACACAACCACCGGAGCCAAGTGTACGGTCAATTGGGAGATTGTTTGCCACCCAAAAAAGTCTTGGGGGGCTCGCCATGCTTCATTTGAGCAAGTTCGCGACGGCCCTTCGATTGCGTTGGCCATGGCTTGAATGGAAATACCCCGAAATAATATGGGTGGGCTCCGGAAACCCTTGCACCTCCAATGATATGGATCTCTTCTATGCCGCCACAACAATAACTTTAGGGAATGGCCTCAAGAACCCCTTTTGGCATGCGCCTTGGTTGGAGGGGCGAAGCCCAAAAATGTTGCTCCCCTCATTTTTGGTTACTCTAGCAAAACAAAATGCTCTGTTAGTGAAGCCATGTCCGGAAATGCTTTGCGCCTTGATGCCACTTTCACCACCGAACACCTCTCCCAATTTGTTGGGCTTTGGATCCTCCTTGCCAATGTGCGCCCTGTCCCAAATACTAACGATGAAATCTGCTGGAAGCTCTCGGAAAATGGGGAATACTCCGCAAAGTCGGCATACTCGATGCAATTCTTGGGGACCATTGCCTCCCCTATGGAGACGATTTGGAAAGCTTGGCCCCCTCCGAAAACCAAGTTCTTTGTGTGGCTTGCGAACCAAAATCGAATTTGGACGGCCGATCGGTTGGCAAAGAGAGGGTGGCCTAATTGCGGCTTATGCCCTTTTGGCAAACAAACTACGGAATCGATATCGCATTTATTCGCCCATTTCCGCCTCAGGCGAAGGGTTTGGGAGCTTATAAAAGATTGGTTGGCCATCCACTCCTTGCAACCGCTCACTTGGACAAACCTCTCCTTCAACGAATGGTGGTTGTTGATGACGGATGGCTCTACCCCAACCGGAAGGCCATCGCCACCCTAGCTCTACACACTACTTGGGAAATTTGGAATGAACGCAACGCAAGAGTCTTCCACAATAAGAGTGCACTGCGCCAGTTGTTTTGCATGTATTTGGAATGAACCCACCTTTAGTTATCTTTGATAGAATTAAGAATGAGTCCCAGTTGTGGGTTTTAGCAGGCGCCAAACGCTTGGACAACTTGATGCCATGAGAGTAGTCTTTGTAATATCTTGGTCACGACATTTGCTTTCTTGCAAACTCCTTCTTAATTAATAGATGGAACAAAACTTTTGCCCCGTTTCAAAAAAAAAAATTACAGTGTCAGGCTGTGTTATTGACTTTATTCCCTTCCAGGCGATGATCTGAAGAACTTGTCAAATACAGTAGACAGGAAATGGACAACAGAGTAGCTCGAGTAACGACCAGGGACTTGGTTGGAACGCACAGAGCTGAGTGGCGAGTGGTGACAGTTCAACTGTTCAATTTATACTGCGACGTCGCCGTGGAAATTACTGCGTCATGTTATCTCTCTCCGTCTCTCTAGAAACCAGACTACAAAGTCTCCAGCATACCAGTCCACCCAGGCTAGCCGATCTGTTCCAGCCGTCAGATATGTTTTGTTCTTTTTTCTTTTTTGTACTCAATCTGAATGTTTTAGCGGTAACTGTTAGCCAACCTGTCGGCCGTAGATTGTAGCAGCAGTGCAGCACTTACGTACGTCGACATACAGATACAGTCGGAACCTGCACGGTGCACTCTCAGGTCAAATTCATGTTCTGGTAACTGTTTTGCATGTATTTTGTCAAACTTTACCAAAACAAAGTTAAGTAAAAAGGTTTCGCAAACCCTAAGATTCTCTTATGTGCTAACTATTGTTGCTGAAAAATGAACCTGGACAAAAAAAAGGTACTAGTACAAGCTGGAAGATTATTTTACAAGCTAAAAGAACACTAAAAATTTACACTCTGGTCTTGTGAAGTTAAGTGTTGGTGTAATATCCCAACATTTAGGAGTTTCCGAAGGGTAGAAATCGAAATTTGTGCATCTATATGCATGCATTTGAAAATCCTGAATAAATTTTTCGCAAATTTAAAACCCTAAGTGATCAGAGTTCATTCAACTTAATGAATAAGGTTTAGTTCATCTTAGGTGAATGCAAATAAATTTCGACATGACCTCTAAGTAATTTATTGGTTGTGGAAAATTTTGAATCCAATTTGAATATTCAAATAATTTGAATTTGTAAAGTGAATTCAAATTCAAACATTTAAGAAACGAAAACAATAATTATGTAAATGAATTGATGGAGATTTGAATAATTCAAATCTTTGCAATAAGTAATACAACTTATGAATTCTTGTATAGACAAACAAATTATTTTATTGATTGAATACAACAATACAATGTCTTTACAAATTTTGTTACAACATAATGTCATACAAAAAGGAAAATTACAATTATTTCCTAAACTAAATGTCTTGTATTTCTTCTTCTTGATCTTCATTCCATAGTTGTTCCTGCAAAACAAAAGAAAAGCAAAAACAAAGGAAAACAAATACAAAGAGGGGGTTAGGATTAGTTTAACTCTCAGTCTAGCAAAGAAATGCTTTGCTATTAACATCATTGAGTATAATTAAGGGACTAAGTATAGTATCTGTTCTTAATCCACAAACTTTAGCCTCAGTACAACATCATTGGCTGGGCAGCAATAAATCCACTTGGCAAGCCAAAAGAATGCATCACATAGGGATAATACCAACCAGCCGAAGCTCCACGTTAACAGAACCTGGGAGACACACAAGCAAGCAGCACAATCACCTGGTGCTACTGTGCTGTCCTCAGCACAGCCATTTCACTCCCAGGAGGGGATAAGAGCAAGGAAGCAGCCGTAGGAGCTAGCAAAATAGAACCACAACACTCACTCAAGCAACCAGTTCGAGTTCATCAACCACAGCCACAGTTCATCACTAAACCACAAATCCATCTATCTTTCACCACTGGATCCTTGCCTATAGAAAGAGCAAGATGGGATAGCAGAACAAGACCAAGCTAAGCTAGGAGAGAAGGCCAAGAGCTAGGAGGATAGCAGCTGGAGCTGGATGAGCAGGCCAGCAAGGAGAACCAGGAAAAGATCCACAAGATCTATAGATCAAGCATCCAGAAGATCCACAAGCCACAAGCAACAATCACCACTAGCTCACATCAGCAGGTTAAAATCTTTAAACCTTAGCAAGGGTGTGCTAGATAAATAGGAGGTGAGCTAGGATCGTTTCCTCAGTCCAGCATAGTAGTGCTATGCTAAATCATCCCAGGAAATTAAATAAAACAGCAAGTATCTGTTCTTATAATAAAACTGAACCTCAGTCTCTCGCATCATAGGCAGGGGCAAATTCACCATAGGAATGAGCAAAGGCAACTAAGCAAATAAATGCTTCTCATAGCTGAGAGGTACTACTAATTGTATACATGGTTTGCTGGGCACAATACCTCATAGTAGAGCACCACAAACACAAGCCATATATTCAACTAGATACAAAATTTCAGAAATCAATTTCACAAGGAGATTTAAGACCGTCTGTAAGCAAATTCCTCCAAGTAAGCAAAGGCATGCAAGCTTAAATTGCTTGAATCAATTTTGCTGTGGAAGCAGCATCCCGTAGCACTGTTGGGTACATATCCATCAATGGATTAGCACCTCAAACACAGTCTTGGCAGATAATTGAATTAACTGTGGCACATCTCTGAACACTAGGGTTCAGAGTAGCACACACAGATACCATCACTAACTCACCACAGCCATCACATAAGCAAGAACCTAGAAGAAAGCAATTACTGCCTGTCCATATACCAATTCAGAGCATGGCTCGTAGGCCTAGAGGAAGAAGAGAGGGGAGAGAAAAAAACCATACCTGCGCCCATGGCCGTAAAATCGCCGGCGACGGGGCAGTGCCCGTGTGGCCGCGAGAGGGGGCCAAGGGGGAAGAAGTACCACCCCACATCACCACCACGTGACGGAGATGAACACCCAGCGGGTTAGGGATGCCCGGGGGCACGGCAGGGCCGCGCTGTCACCGGGAAAACCTAGCCGGAGTTGGGGATGCGCGAGGTCGCATTGGACCACGAGAGGCAAATCGCCTGGATGAGGCGGTGGAGAAGGAAGGGAGGAGACCTCTGCCGCGGCGCCGGCGGCAGAGGTGGCCGGAGCGCACCAGGGCCTGGCGGCGGAGCTGCAGGCGACCAAGGTGTTGAGCACGGGAAGAAGAGAGGAGAAGGGGATAAGGGTCGGGCTCACCCGAGCCCAACTCGGGTTTGGGTTCAACCCCAAAATCCCAGGGACCCCTTCGTAACTTCTAAAATTTGAAATTTTAATTTCTTTTGTTTAAATTCTAAATATTTCAAATAAGTGAGGAGTCTTATATAGAATTTTAAAAACTAAATCCAAAGTTATTTAAACCAACAAATTTGTTGTAACTTAAAACAATATGATATTAAAATTTTGTACAAATACAAACATAATCAAATAAATTCAAAAATAGTGATAAGTTGAAATAATTCAAAAAGGATTATTTCTTTTATAAATTAACTTCTATTAAGTTGATTTAACTCAAATCAATTATTAATCATTATGTTTTAAAATTAAATATCTTAAAGCAAAACATTATTTTATCTTAATATGAAATAATTTTATAACATGAAATAAAGGAAATAAAATTACTTTAAGCAAGTAATTATGTTAGGATATTTAAAAAATAAATAGTATCTTATGTAGTTCTCAAGTCATGAAAATGAATTCTCCATGTATTAAAACTTGAACACTACTACTACCTTTAATAATTGGATTAATATTGTGTTATAATTGTTTCAGTTCTTAATCCAGTCTACTAAATTCTTCTTAATATAAATTATTTGTTGTGTCTCTATTAAGTGTTAGTAATCAAATTATATTATCAGGTTACTTTAAGAGAAGTTAAACAAATAAACAACTACTCATACTATTTGATATTATACCATCAACTAACTGTAATAAGTATCCTTGTGGCATGATACCAACAATTGTTTACAACATTTGTTCTTCAAAAGTTATTCTTTTTGCCATGACCAATATTAATACCACCTTATTAGCTATTTCTTCAAAAGTTAATCTGTTGTATTCTTGAATAATAATACTACACCATTTACTTTAATTAATTCAAGTCAAAACATGGTCTTTACAAACAAACGGATAATAACAATTCTAATATAACCACTTTATGTAGTGATGTTATTTTACTTTATTCTTAGACTTAATATGGTTCTTTAAGGTTAAAGTTTTACATTCATCTGTTTTGTGAAGTAAACTTGAAGATAAGATAAATCTAAAAGTAATCACCAAAACCACAACATCCTCAATCATCGAGAGACAGTTACGGGATTTAAAGCGATGCATCTCATACTTATGCATAATAGCATATTGCATCTTCAAACATTTGTCCTTACCGGACCAATGATGTTCTTTCCAGATCTTGGAGTATATATTGTATCGAAGACCTTGGCTGCATAATCTTGCAATCAAAAAGGCAAGTTCACTCTTGCTCATGTCCTACTTGATTATGTTTATCAAAGTAAATGCAAAATACTATGGTTTATCATTGCATGAAAAAGAAAAACATATTTTCGAATGATGTGAATTGCTATATATATTGTTGGCTGGCAGATGGAACCATGGTATGATGTGGTTGGTGGAGGTTCCATTTGCACGGGAAAGTATTACCTAGGACTTAAGAACCAATGCCGTCAGTGTTCTTGCGCCGTAAATGAAGCGTTAACCATGGACTTGGAATGGGACGGGAAAGTCATCTGTGATCTTTCCCTTTCGCATGTCAACGGACTGCCAGTTCCTTAGGCTGTAGATCTTGCGGGACTACATGCACATGGGTGGGATCCGTTAATTCCCAACGGTAACTGGGGTCTATGATGGATTGTAGGGATGTCTGGAACAGTCTATCTTTATGGTATAGGGGAGGACTTCGGTCTGGAACAGTCTACCAAAAGATATAGGGGAGGACAAACCTACAAAAGGGTGGGCATGCGGGGTTGTTGGAGAAGCACGGCGAATGGCTTGGATCATCGACTGGGCCCCACACCAAAGGAAGTGTGGACGGGAAAGACTCGCCCGGTTGTGCAACAAGGCGTTGATCTCTCATGGGTAAAGTAACGCACCTCTGCAGAGTGTAAAAATGTGACATGTTACTCCCCGTTCCAGGAAGGAACGACGAACGCTGCAGGAAAGGAGGCTCCTCAAGGCCCTAGCACCTGTGAATGGATGACGGGCATAGTTTTCTGAAGATAAAATAAAAAAATTCCTAAAAATGTTTTACAAAGATATGCATGTTCATCCATGACCTTTTGGTATGGATGGTAGCTAGTGCATAAAACACTTATTCATGTTATATGAACTTGCTGAGTAACGCTCGTGTTGCTCACTCTTTCCTCCGTTGACCCCTGCTTAGATTATTGGAGACAGCAGAGGAAGGACAGGAATCCATAACAATGTTGGAGAGATCTTCGACAAGGAGTCAAATCAACTTGGTGAAGCCTGAAGGAGTCAACCTCTAATTTGCCAACGGATGTGTGGCGACAACAGTGCAACGGTGGACACGTCGACAACAATGCCTATGGACAAGACGACTATAATTGGATGGAGGAGCACAACTCTAGACACGGAGAATCCAGATGGATAGATAGGGCTGTGACAACTGTAGTAGTGGATTAGGAGTTAGAAGTAGAGCTGGTATCCAGCTTAGTCTTCGACTTGAGTATTTTGGGAGTTTCATTTGCACGAGACCTACTTCTGTTTGTAAAGGAGGTTCTCAATTTTGTATTGAATAGTGTTGTAATCCTATAGTGTTACCTTGGACCAACTATGTTTCTGTTGTACTACTCTGAAGGATGTAATATTTACGGATTGGTCCTTCCGTGAGTATTATGTCAACGACTTGTACACTACAACATGCAGTGGTGTGCTGGGTCACTACAGGTGGTATCAGAGCGAACGACCTTAGGATTAAAACCCTTTTAGGAGACTTGTAGGTTGGTAAGACTATAGGGAGTTATCATATTTAACTAAACTTTATATTTCTACAACTATGATAGTTATTCACCTGAGAATAATACTGTCATACTTGTATACACGTTTCCTTACCCAATTGGTGTAGATATTCTTATTTACTATTCTATAGGTATAATATCCATCTATCTTAATTTTTTCAACTTGGTATGATCAGTTAAGACTGTTCTGTACCAGTTGATACATCAAATAGATTACATCCACGTCGGTGTTACCTACATGGAATCATTGATAACCCTATCCTATGAAGTAGAACCTATCATAAGTTCGTGATGAAGGAAGTCAAGAGATGTTTGATGATAGTGAAGAATCATCAACATTCAAATATGGAAAGTATGCCAATACCCTAAGGATGAAGTTCATAGGGGATTCACCTGAGTATAGTCTAAAGTGTTAAGGATATTAGGAGATGGCATAAACAATGACGGAAGCTACATTACTACTTCTGATGTACCATGAGAAACTACATGAAGGATCTGGATATGTTCGTCAATAGATGTTCTAGCCAGACGGAAGATCCAAGCTACATGGAATTTAGTTCCATAAGAAACCAAGCCATACCACAACTACTCTTTGAGTACTTTGTCTTAGGATTACTCCGTTGCAAATGGGCAACTGGTGTAAATACTGAGGCAAAAAGTTGTTTTAGCATAGGACTATAAGGTAATAATACCTATCTTGTAGTGTATAGCATCTAAGCCTGGGTACTTGAGATGTTTTTACTCAATGTACTACTTATTGTACGGGCTTATGTTGCATGATTGATATATAACTGCATTTACGATTTATTGGATCTTATTGGATTTTTGATTGGCTAGGTTGGTACATAAAGATAGAAATCGATGTACAATGGCATGATTGTCACATTGGGTTCTTTTCTTGATGTTACTAATCTAGAGGTAGATAGGATTCGTGTAAGGGAGAGACGTGCCCTCAGAAGTTCCAAACAACAATAAAAGCTCATGAAGAGAAGAAAGTCAGGATGATCGAAGTAAACGAAGCCACGCGTGGGGATGGACCACAACTCACATTATATTTGGATTTGGAGGTCTACATCACCAGACATGGAAGAATGGAGAAACTACGTAAGTTTCAAGATGAGTATCATCCAAGATGAAGGAAGGTTAACTAACGATGATGACAGGAAAGCTACACGAGAAACTCTACTAAAAAGGAGAATTATGAAATTGGAAGACCTAAACACCAGGTCTTGTCGTGACAAATATTTGATTTGGACAGTCAAATTTAAAGTTTTACCCAAGGATGGCTATTATAAAGCGAAGGACATTAAGCGGGAACTGAAAGGCGCTGGATTAAGAAGCCACAATAGGTAGTAATATATTGTTGGTAGTTGTCGCAACTTGGCGGAAGAAGTTGGTGTTGGGAGAATCATAAGACACCATGGATATTTGGAGAAAGTTCGAGGAGAAGATGTATAGGACTGGTATGCCTAAAAGAGCCATGAAGTTGAAGGTAGAGGAGTATGAAGCAACAATCCAATACTTAGCAGACAACAACAAAGTCTGATATTTCAAGCAAGGCAAGATAGTAGTATCATCGAGAACAAGGCAACAAGAGTTCAAAGTTCAATGTTCCAAAGGACACACATTAGGACCATGGGAGATGAGTTCATGGATTGTCGATAGTACAAGGAGTTAGTAATTAGGAATGTGGCCAACAGAGACATGTGATGTCAAGATATAGTGAAGTCACCGTCTATACGGGTAACTATCGAGAAGGATGAATTGCCATAGGATTGACATCCAAGATCCAAGGACTCAGATGGAGGTTGAACCAATATAAGATTGAAGAGTCACGTCGTCTGATCACCCAAAAGAAAGGAACCAGTTTCAGCAACAGACAGATGAAAGAGTTGTATATCAGACAAATTTGGACTAGATGACCAACACCCGTTCTAAATTAGAGTTAAGTTATCACCTATTGCAACTAGTTTTGCAATAGTCTTTTCTCAAGACCCTAGGTGAGACAACTGGAATGCTAGTCCGAGTGAATATTCAATGTACCGGGAGATCTTATTGGTTGTTCACAGTGGTGGACTTACCAATTGTTCTTCAGGAAGCTATTGAATGTAGGAATGATATTCTGAACCGGAGAATGTCTCGGGAATCACAACCTGTGATAGTACCTGGTGTTCTTCGAGAGACCATAGGATACAGGTTGGAAGTTTGAGTACAAAGGGCATAGAGAGAGCAGCTCTATTCAGTAGAAAAGATCTAGTTGTTACTTGAGACTGAATGGATACAACTAGATGAAGATCGACTAACAAAAGGTCAGACGAAAGGAAGCACCCTAGCAAATTCTAAGGGGAAGAGTATGTAATACCCGTAGTTCAGAGAGTAAAAGGGGCTAAAAATAATATGTGCATTTGCATAGCATGCATCTAAAAATCCGGGGAAAATAAAAACTTTTTCGACGAAGTCATAGAGTGATCGACCAACACTCAAAAGACTAGTTGAGAATGCACGTATATGAGAATATGATAACCTAATATCCTAAGTGAATATCTTATCAACTTATCATTTAAGACATTATTTCATAAGCACTACACATCTCTAATACAAATTGAACACAACAACTAAAGTATCTTTAGATACAACTAATGGAATAATAACAAGATACAACCTTTATAAGAGGAATTGGATTGAAAGCTAGGTAAAATACATCATTTATGGAATAAGTACAAATCTTAAAGGAAAGAAAAATGAGAAGTTCAAGGAAGGATAATAAAAGCCTAAACTAGATCTTTTTACTTTATCTAGACCATCTTGTATTCTTATCTCCCAATCTTCTTGAAGACATCCTGTAAGAGAAGCAAATCACAAGAGGAGGAACTATGACAAGAAGATATTCAAAAGGATTCTTTAGGCTGTTCTAGAAGTGCTAAGCCAATTATCAGGGAGAATTTGGAAATTCTTATGTCAGAATCTATTCTTGTTAATCTTTCTAGAAATAGTGTGATATTCCAAGGTTCGTGTTATATAGAATTAGTTTGGTAACAAGCCTAATTACCTTGTTAACAAATCACTTTTGTATGCTCAAACAATTGAATGTCATATACAAACAAACAGAAGGTCAGATAATCTAGTACATCTCAGTCTCTTGAAATAAAATTATTTGGTAACAAGACTACATCTTGTTAACATATTCTTTTATATGCATAAGGCAGATGGATGGAATAAAATATACATACATTCTTTTATAATTCACTAAAAGAAAACTTTGCAAGGAGTAATTGGTTGTATTCACCACCAGGGTGAGGCAAATGATGTTGGAACTGGAATTAAAGGCAGATTTAACCTACGTTGAAGAACCAACTCGGATCTTAGCGAATAACTGGAAGAGACTCAGAAATAGAGCAATTAAGTACTGTAAAGCCCAATGGAAGCACCATCCTGAACGAGAAGCTACCTGGGAGAAAGAGGAGAACTTGAGACAAGCATATCCTGGACTCTTCAGGTATACACATCATAACTTTGGGACGAAGTTTTTGTTAAGGGGGAAAGACTGTAATATCCCAGCATTTAGGAGTTTCCGAAGGGTAGAAATCGAAATTTGTGCATCTATATGCATGCATTTGAAAATCCTGAATAAATTTTTCGCAAATTAAAAACCCTAAGTGATCAGAGTTCATTCAACTTAATGAATAAGGTTTAGTTCATCTTAGGTGAATGCAAATAAATTTCGACATGACCTCTAAGTAATTTATTGGTTGTGGAAAATTTTGAATCCAATTTGAATATTCAAATAATTTGAATTTGTAAAGTGAATTCAAATTCAAACATTTAAGAAACTAAAACAATAATTATGTAAATGAATTGATGGAGATTTGAATAATTCAAATCTTTACAATAAGTAATACAACTTATGAATTCTTGTATAGACAAACAAATCATTTTATTGATTGAATACAACAATACAATGTCTTTACAAATTTTGTTACAACATAATGTAATACAAAAAGGAAAATTACAATTATTTCCTAAACTAAATGTCTTGTATTTCTTCTTCTTGATCTTCATTCCATAGTTGTTCTTGCAAAACAAAAGAAAAGCAAAAACAAAGGAAAACAAATACAAAGAGGGGGTTAGGATTAGTTTAACTCTCAGTCTAGCAAAGAAATGCTTTGCTATTAACATCATTGAGTATAATTAAGGGACTAAGTATAGTATATGTTCTTAATCCACAAACTTTAGCCTCAGTACAACATCATTGGCTGGGCAGCAATAAATCCACTTGGCAAGCCAAAAGAATGCATCACATAGGGATAATACCAACCAGCCGAAGCTCCACGTTAACAGAACCTGGGAGACACACAAGCAAGCAGCACAATCACCTGGTGCTACTGTGATGTCCTCAGCATAGCCATTTCACTCCCAGGAGGGGATAAGAGCAAGGAAGCAGCCGTAGGAGCTAGCAAAATAGAACCACAACACTCACTCAAGCAACCAGTTCGAGTTCATCAACCACAGCCACAGTTCATCACTAAACCACAAATCCATCTATCTTTCACCACTGGATCCTTGCCTATAGAAAGAGCAAGATGGGATAGCAGAACAAGACCAAGCTAAGCTAGGAGAGAAGGCCAGGAGCTAGGAGGATAGCAGCTGGAGCTGGATGAGCAGGCCAGCAAGGAGAACCAGGAAAAGATCCACAAGATCTGTAGATCAAGCATCCAGAAGATCCACAAGCCACAAGCAACAATCACCACTAGCTCACATCAGCAGGTTAAAATCTTTAAACCTTAGCAAGGGTGTGCTAGATAAATAGGAGGTGAGCTAGGATCGTTTCCTCAGTCCAGCATAGTAGTGCTATGCTAAATCATCCCAGGAAATTAAATAAAACAGCAAGTATCTGTTCTTATAATAAAACTGAACCTCAGTCTCTCGCATCATAGGCAGGGGCAAATTCACCATAGGAATGAGCAAAGGCAACTAAGCAAATAAATGCTTCTCATAGCTGAGAGGTACTACTAATTGTATACATGGTTTGCTGGGCACAATACCTCATAGTAGAGCACCACAAACACAAGCCATATATTCAACTAGATACAAAATTTCAGAAATCAATTTCACAAGGAGATTTAAGACCATCCGTAAGAAAATTCCTCCAAGTAAGCAAAGGCATGCAAGCTTAAATTGCTTGAATCAATTTTGCTGTGGAAGCAGCATCCCGTAGCACTGTTGGGTACATATCCATCAATGGATTAGCACCTCAAACACAGTCTTGGCAGATAATTGAATTAACTGTGGCACATCTCTGAACACTAGGGTTCAGAGTAGCACACACAGATACCATCACTAACTCACCACAGCCATCACATAAGCAAGAACCTAGAAGAAAGCAATTACTGCCTGTCCATATACCAATTCAGAGCATGGCTCGTAGGCCTAGAGGAAGAAGAGAGGGGAGAGAAAAAACCATACCTGCGCCCATGGCCGTAAAATCGCCGGCGACGGGGCAGTGCCCGTGTGGCCGCGAGAGGGGGCCAAGGGGGAAGAAGTACCACCCCACATCACCACCACGTGACGGAGATGAACACCCAGCGGGTTAGGGATGCCCGGGAGCACGGCAGGGCCGCGCTGTCACCGGGAAAAACCTAGCCAGAGTTGGGGATGCGCGAGGTCGCATTGGACCACGAGAGGCAAATCGCCTGGATGAGGCGATGGAGAAGGAAGGGAGGAGACCTCTGCCGCGGCGCCGGCGGCAGAGGTGGCCGGAGCGCACTAGGGCCTGGCGGCGGAGCTGCAGGCGACCAAGGTGTTGAGCACGGGAAGAAGAGAGGAGAAGGGGATAAGGGTCGGGCTCACCCGAGCCCAACTCGGGTTTGGGTTCAACCCCAAAATCCCAGGGACCCCTTCGTAACTTCTAAAATTTGAAATTTTAATTTCTTTTGTTTAAATTTTAAATATTTCAAATAAGTGAGGAGTCTTATATAGAATTTTAAAAACTAAATCCAAAGTTATTTAAACCAACCAATTTGTTGTAACTTAAAACAATATGATATTAAAATTTTGTACAAATACAAACATAATCAAATAAATTCAAAAATAGTGATAAGTTGAAATAATTCAAAAAGGATTATTTCTTTTATAAATTAACTTCTATTAAGTTGATTTAACTCAAATCAATTATTAATCATTATGTTTTAAAATTAAATATCTTAAAGCAAAACATTATTTTATCTTAATATGAAATAATTTTATAACATGAAATAAAGGAAATAAAATTACTTTAAGCAAGTAATTATGTTAGGATATTTAAAAAATAAATAGTATCTTATGTAGTTCTCAAGTCATGAAAATGAATTCTCCATGTATTAAAACTTGAACACTACTACTACCTTTAATAATTGAATTAATATTGTGTTATAATTGTTTCAGTTCTTAATCCAGTCTACTAAATTCTTCTTAATATAAATTATTTGTTGTGTCTCTATTAAGTGTTAGTAATCAAATTATATTATCAGGTTACTTTAAGAGAAGTTAAACAAATAAACAACTATTCATACTATTTGATATTATACCATCAACTAACTGTAATAAGTATCCTTGTGGCATGATACCAACAATTGTTTACAACATTTGTTCTTCAAAAGTTATTCTTTTTGCCATGACCAATATTAATACCACCTTATTAGCTATTTCTTCAAAAGTTAATCTGTTGTATTCTTGAATAATAATACTACACCATTTACTTTAATTAATTCAAGTCAAAACATGGTCTTTACAAACAAAAGGATAATAACAATTCTAATATAACCACTTTATGTAGTGATGTTATTTTACTTTATTCTTAGACTTAATATGGTTCTTTAAGGTTAAAGTTTTACATTCATCTGTTTTGTGAAGTAAACTTGAAGATAAGATAAATCTAAAAGTAATCACCAAAACCACACCATCCTCAATCATCGAGAGACAGTTACGGGATTTAAAGCGATGCATCTCATACTTATGCATAATAGCATATTGCTTCTTCAAACATTAGTCCTTACCGGACCAATGATGTTCTTTCCAGATCTTGGAGTATATATTGTATCGAAGATCTTGGCTGCATAATCTTGCAGTCAAAAAGGCAAGTTCACTCTTGCTCATGTCCTACTTGATTATGTTTATCAAAATAAATGCAAAATACTATGGTTTATCATTGCATGAAAAAGAAAAACATATTTTCGAATGATGTGAATTGCTATATATATTGTTGGCTGGCAGATGGAACCATGGTATGATGTGGTTGGTGGAGGTTCCATTTGCACGGGAAAGTATTACCTAGGACTTAAGAACCAATGCCGTCAGTGTTATTGCGCCGTAAATGAAGCGTTAACCATGGGACTTGGAATGGGACGGGAAAGTCATCTGTGATCTTTTCCCTTTCGCATGTCAACGGACTGCCAGTTCCTTAGGGTGTAGATCTTGCGGGACTACATGCACATGGGTGGGATCCGTTAATTCCCAACGGTAACTGGGGTCTATGATGGATTGTAGGGATGTCTGGAACAGTCTATCTTTATGGTATAGGGGAGGACTTCGGTTTGGAACAGTCTACCAAAAGATATAGGGGAGGACAAACCTACAAAAGGGTGGGCATGCGGGGTTGTTGGAGAAGCACGACGAATGGCTTGGATCATCGACTGGGCCCCACACCAAAGGAAGTGTGGACGGGAAAGACTCGCCCGGTTGTGCAACAAGGCGTTGATCTCTCATGGGTAAAGTAACGCACCTCTGCAGAGTGTAAAAATGTGACATGTTACTCCCCGTTCCAGGAAGGAACGACGAACGCTGCAGGAAAGGAGGCTCCTCAAGGCCCTAGCACATGTGAATGGATGACGGGCATAGTTTTCTGAAGATAAAATAAAAAAATTCCTAAAAATGTTTTACAAAGATATGCATGTTCATCCATGACCTTTTGGTATGGATGGTAGCTAGTGCATAAAACATCTTATTCATGTTATATGAACTTGCTGAGTAACGCTCGTGTTGCTCACTCTTTCCTCCGTTGACCCCTGCTTAGATTATTGGAGACAGCAGAGGAAGGACAGGAATCCATAACAATGTTGGAGAGATCTTCGACAAGGAGTCAAATCAACTTGGTGAAGCCTGAAGGAGTCAACCTCTAATTTGCCAACGGATGTGTGGCGACAACAGTGCAACGGTGGACACGTCGACAACAATGCCTATGGACAAGACGACTATAATTGGATGGAGGAGCACAACTCTAGACACGGAGAATCCAGATGGATAGATAGGGCTGTGACAACTGTAGTAGTGGATTAGGAGTTAGAAGTAGAGCTGGTATCCAGCTTAGTGCTTCGACTTGAGTATTTTGGGAGTTTCATTTGCACGAGACCTACTTCTGTTTGTAAAGGAGGTTCTCAAGATTTTGTATTGAATAGTGTTGTAATCCTATAGTGTTACCTTGGACCAACTATGTTTCTGTTGTACTACTCTGAAGGATGTAATATTTACGGATTGGTCCTTCCGTGAGTATTATGTCAACGACTTGTACACTACAACATGCAGTGGTGTGCTGGGTCACTACAGTTGGCTACCTTTGATTTGGGCTCCACGAACGGCGGGAGGAGCACCAGAGGAGGAGGAGGAGGAGCAGCAGGAAGAACGGCGACGCAACAGCGAGCTCGACAGTGACCGACCACCCCTGAAAGCTACTCCCTCCGTTCCAAATTAGTTCACTTGGGTTTGTCCAAATACGGATGTATCTAGACACTAAACAAGTATAGATACATCCGTATTTGGACAAAGCCAAGTCAAGTAATTTGGAACGGAGGGAGTACTTGGCACAGGACGGGTGGCGAAGATGAAAGGGGACAGACAAGGCGCGGCTACCTAGCAGCATGCCGGAGAAGAGGAAGACGGACAAGGGCGTTCATGCGGTGGATGATGCTTGAAACCGATTTTTGCTTCTGGAATGGAAGGTTCTGTTGGTCCTTTCTGGGCCTGCAACCTTGTCCTCCACCAGGCGAAAAAGATTGCTCGTGATCATTGACCGGTCTCGGCTAGCACTGCCTGGTCGGCTGGTTAACGCACGCAGCGCCACGGCCATCGCATCGCCCAAATCTCGCCTACCTGTACAGGCAGTGGTGTAGTGGATTTTTTTCGCGATAGATTCGTTTCAGGTCGCCATCGAAGCTGTTCTGTTTTCATGGATTAGCGGCGCGCTTATGTGCATATGTACGTACTGTCTTCAAATGTCAACAAGAAATTATTTCAATTTTCAAATGTCAACAAGAATTGATTTCGAATTGCAAGGCCGATCGGCTGAATGGTGCCCAGGTTTCGGCTACGTACATAATCTTTATTCATTGCAACAGCTAATTCAATTTTACCCGCCTTTGAGTATGCTTTTACATCAAAATCTCCATGTCGTCCACGCTAATGTCCCCGGCGACAAGCTGCTCCCTGGGGCCGCCACTACTGCCAGCACCATACCCGCCGCCCACATACGTGTACGCGTACGGGTTCGCCCCACCCTGCTCGGCTCCCGCGCCAGCTCGGAGCTCCGCGTACTGCCTCGGCGCGGCCTCAGCCTCGGCCGCGCTCTCCCGCTCCGCGACGAGCTGCGCGTCGGCGGCCATGCCGGCGTCCGAAGCCACGCTCTGCACGGACCGCGGCGACAGGGGCGCCATGAAGCCGGCGCCGTACGCGGCGGCCGCGCGCTCCGGGAAGTTGAGCGCCGCCGCATCGCCGGAGAGGGAGCCGCCGCGGAGGAAGTAGACGGCCGTGTCGTGCGCGACGGCGGCGGCCTCGGGCGTGGCGTAGGAGCCCAGCCACAGGCGCTCCCGCGTCCCGGGCACCCGGATCTCCGACACCCACTTCCCCCACCGCCGCCGCCGCACGCCCTTGTACCGGCACCGCTCCTCCTCCGCCTCCGCCCGGCTCATCGCCGCGATCGAGCTGACCTGCTGACCGTCTGAGCGCACAGTTCACCTCTTGACTTGTGGTTGCACCAGTGGAGCTTCCAAGTGCATGTACTCCGTACGTACAACGCTGTATATATAGGTGTGGAGGTCAAACCCACAAACGAGTTGACCCTGCATGCGGAAGGATCGAATCGATTTGGAGTTTGACCTTGCGATCGGGCTGTGAGTGGATGCGTGCGGTAATACAGCCGTGTGGTGATATTTGTGGTCAAA
Organism: Poa pratensis; assembly: GCA_947311845.1. Lineage (NCBI taxonomy): Eukaryota > Viridiplantae > Streptophyta > Magnoliopsida > Poales > Poaceae > Poa > Poa pratensis. The sequence continues at coordinate 10,049,671 of CAMZMU010000071.1, forward strand.
ATTTTCAAATGGTCAAAGCCTTTTTTTTTGGTCTCGTATGAACACGCATAGATGTTAGGCTCCCCAAGTCGACATCAGATAACTAGAGGATACAGTCTCAAGTACTGTAATTAGTAGTAGTACTACTGATTAGGAATTGACCCAGAGCTAAAACGTCAGCAAAAATAATGAACCCATTTCATATATATATTATTATTGTGTAAGTACTTTTGTCTGGACTACCTGAGCATGATTAATATTACGAGTAAATTCAGATAAATGTTTATCGCAAAAGAAAATTGTAGAGAAATTTGACGGTCTTTTAAAACTATGTTTTCCCTAAAGACCGCTGCAAACAAAAATCTTCACGCCAAATCGCATCCGTTGGAACATCAACCACTACATTGCAAAGTTTCTCTAGTGCACTTCCCAGGTGAAGATAGGAGTATTCCATGAATTTCAGTGGAGTAGCTCACAGTTCTGCTCAACATGTTTTCTGCCAAAACTTGAACCAACCAACTTCACTTGTGTTAGACCTGCTCTTGGTTGTAACTCTTAACACTTGCCATCTAGTTTTAGCGATTCAAATGCAGTTTGGCACGGTTTTGTAATTCAAGTTGTACTCCACGAGACCGCTTTGGCAAGGTCTCTCAAAACTGCCAGTGTTCTGCGAGATAAGTTATCTGTTTGGCATAGGCCGGTGTGAGCTTAACGAGGCCTCTTTGGCGAGGTCTTCCAAGATGGTTGGAGTCGGTGAAATCGGCGTCGCTGGAGAGTGATGACGACGACACTGATGGTCAAGCTGACGGCAACCCTTGTTTTCAGCGGTGTGTGCAGTTTGTGTTGGTAGTCAGGGTGGCTGTGTGTGCTCTTCTGATGGTCGTGTTACATGACGGTCGGCGAGGGTGTTTGTTTCGATTTTTTACCGGTTTCCCGCTAATTAAATGGCCAACTCTCTTTTTTCATTTAACTTTTTCTTATTTAATGAAAATGGCAAGTTTTTTGTTAAAAAAAGTTATACTCCATGAAGGAGGTGAATGGAAATTGACGCTTATGGGATATGGCACCTACATGATATTACAAACACTGGGGTCATATAAGGTACGTAGGCATTTTACTACAATTCAAGCAATAAGTTGTGACCCCAACTCAAATCATATAAATGTATTTTCGTACATGTAAAATCAGAACTTCCAACGTTGACCATAAAAATTGTATAAAATTAAAATGGGAATTTTTCAATCATATATTTAGATCTGTCGCAAAAAAAAAATTGATAATAATTTTTTTCTTATGCCTTATACATATATTATCATAAAACATACATAATCATCAAGTTTAATGACGAACATTGAAATACTTTGCAATTTTCTAAAACAGCGTCTTTTTGTGATATGGAGAGAGTAGTTTTTTGAGAAACTCGTCCATTACAACCTCACTAACAAATTTGTATATGTTGATTGTACCCTATTCATTAGATAAATACATTTTGGCACCTCAATTATTGACATAAAGCTCCTAGCGAACTACTAGTTAATATCTTATTTTTTATGTTTTTCTATTAATATTTGCTTACTCCTCTTTATAAACTAAACAATATAGTCTTTACAGTTACTCGGCATGCCACGTGTTTTTGTACATTGGCACAAACAAAGATAATAAGACCAGTGGCTGTCCAAATGAAATCTGGGTTTAGGCCAAATTGATCTTAAAATAATTTATATGAAACTTTTATACTTATTTTTAGTAAGCTAAAGTATTAGTGAGTATAATTTCTATTTATTATTTAACCTTCTTAACCTCATAAAAATTGCTAAGTATTAATTGTAACATTCTAGTCATGATTCATATAATTAAAAATACATTTTCAATATGCTAGATTTATGCTATATTTTTAGCATACTATTTCTTTCTCGATTAATTTCGGATAAATGCCTAAATTATATAGTGTATACATATTTATGGTAGCGATATCTAATAATATGGTCTAATAAATATCTTAAAAGTGGGCTTTAGTGTATGATTAACTAAACATATTTATAGAGACTTCTGGAGTATAGATTGAACATTTGCACCGTTTTTACCCCTATTTTCGTGTTCAAATATGACTTGCAAGTTACAATGGGTACGGTAATGAGATGCAATTTGTGCATTTTGCGTACTTGGTGTTCATTAGTATCACTAATAGTAATCACCAACGGATAAATAAATTAAATAGATTCTAGAGGGGTAATTAGTAGTGGTATTGATTAGCTAGGGATTGACTTTGAGCTAGTAAAACGTTAGTACAAATAATGAATCCATTTCATATTTATATTATTATTATATAATTACTTTTGCTTGGTCTACCTGAGCATGATTAATATGACGAGCAAAATTCACAGAAATGTTTCCAGCAAAAGAAATGTGTAGAGAAATTTGACTATCAATTTCAGAACCAAGTTTCGCTAAGACCGTTGCAAACAAAATCTTCATGCCAAATCGCATCCGCTAGAACATCAACCACTACATCACAAAGTTCCACGAGTGCACTTCCTAGGTGAACCTAGCAGTGTTCAATGAATTTCAATGGCGTAGCTCACAATTGTGCTCAACATGTTTTGTGCCAAAACGTGAACCAACCTCCATATAGTTGTGTTAGACTAGCTCATGGTTTAACTCTTGCCATCTAATTTTAGCGATTCAAATTGCAGTTTGCCGGGCTTTTGTAATTCAAGTTGTACTACATGCAAGAGGTGAATGGAAGTTTTTGTTGCACGCTGACATATAATGTTATGCGGATGTGGTTGGATCTTAAAAAAGAATGTGATGCAATTACCCTCTCAGAGGAGAATGATGTTGTGATACGGAAGTTGGATACTAAGGGTTTTACAGTCATATCTAACAGGGCTTTGAAGTGAAATGCTCTTGGATTCCCTTTGAAATCTTTGTGGAAATTAAGTATTCTGGCCAAAGTAAAAGTATCTTTGTTTGGCGGTTCGTAACAGTATTCTTACCAAAGATGGCATAAAAAGGGATGGAAGGGAGATTGGATTTTCAGTTTCGTGATGCAAACGAATAACGCAGTTCTTTTGTTCTTCCCCTTTGGCAAGATTTATATGGAATGTTTCTTATGTTGTGCTTTTGGCTTTAAGCAAAGACCAACATCCATGCATCATTTGTTGGGGGTTTGGGTTCATAGTTTTGGAAAGAAGGACAAAATTTGGATGGCTGTTGGGGCTGCAGCTATGTGATCTCTTTGGGAAAAAACCTAATAATGCTTCAATTAGACCATATGATCCTGTTGTAGTCACTAACCGGATTGGTCCAATGATTTCGTCAAAGGAGGAAGATAAAATGCACTCAACTGGGGAGCCAAGTTGTTTGTGCCTTTATCAAGTTTAGCCTTCAATTGGGGCGCGAGAATGAGACTGGCGGTGCCACGGCTACAAATTTGACAAAAATAAAATGACATAATCCATACCGTTACCATCGGCACAAATAAACATGTTAGGACCAGTGGAGGTCTAGACAAAATTAGAATTTATGGAAAAATGATCTTAACACGATTTATATTAAACTTTTATACTTATTTTAGCACGCTATAGTCTTCCTAAGTATAATGTTTTCTATTTCTTATTTGACCTTCTTAACCACATAAAAAACCACTAAAATTTAGTTGTGACATTCTTTCTATGTAGTCGTAATTCATATAGTTGAGAGATGCCAACAATGTTATGAGAGATGATTTACCCATCTCGATAAGAAAACTTGTATTGAGTGAAGCGTATTGTGCTAGATTTATGTTATATTTTGTAGCATCGTTTTTCTTCCTCGAATAATTTCAGATAACTGCCTAAAAAATATATGGTGTATACCTATTTGTGGCAGAGATATCTAATAATATGGTATATATAACAAATATCTTAAAAGTGATTTTGAGTGTATGATTAACTAAACATGTTTGTAGAGACTTCTAAATTATAAACTGAATGTTGGCACTCTTCTACCCCAATTCTCGTATTCAAATATGACTTGCAAGTTTCAATATGGGTATGGTAATGATATTGGTTTGTTCCTACGCATGTGGTACACACACTATTGATCGGTTGCGTGGATTTGTTTTCTGCAAATGCAAATTGAACCTTTAAATAATATTCAATAGTCTCTCGAACACAGTACATAGTAGTTATTATTACACTTGTGTATTTGGGTGCCTCCTCATCCCGTCAAGGTCACCTTGTTTTTATTGCCTATGAGTCGGCCCTGCTTACAAAAGTATATGAACTACTCCTTCTATTCCAAATTATAAGATGTTTTAGATATTTCAATATGGATTACATGTGGACTGAAATGAGCGTATCTACACGGAAAAAAACAAAAACATCTTATATTTCGGAACGGAGGTAGTAAGAAATAAGCGGAGTGAAAGAAGGTAAAGTATGACACCATGAGTAGCTCGAGATTGCAGGAGTGAGAGGGGTGAGGGGAAACAAAACATGTGGCAAGTCGGGCCGAAACCCCGACGCCACCCTAACGAGAAAACCACTTCAAGTTGGGTGACGAAATAAACGTATCCGTTTCTTTTATAACAAAACTTATCGGTTTGAAATGGTCAAAAGTCTAGAAGTAAAGTTAATGGATTGCCGACTAGGAGTGAATTGTTGATAAAACATAGTATATCTCTTTATTTCTACTTTTAAAGATTTTTTTGCCGGCATATGCGTTCCTTTAAGAATTGTATCCTCGTAAACGAGCAGATTTCTTCCACTTTCCTGGTCCGTTGATATTTGTAGTGGCATCTCGGCGACGTTGTGGAGTTGGGTGCATCTTTTTTTTTTTTTGAGGAAAGGATCCGATCCATATAACAGAACACTCAGTACAACTTACAAGCAAGTCCAACAAAGAAAATAAATTACAAAAGGACCCTGCAAATTGCACAAAGCACCCTGAGCACCCTGGAAGAACTTCAATCGGATCCATCGCCGGCTCCCAAGAACCTAGCCGACGCCGCCATCGCCGTACCTCGTGCCGCTGGGGAGAGAGCGCCACCACACGTTGTAGATGACCGCAAGAGTCGTCCGCCGCAGCGCGACGGAACCTAGCCGCGATGAACGCGCACGGCCACAACGCCAGCGACCAGACAAAAAAAAAGTAGTAACCACGCACTAGGTTCATTTCATTTAGGCAAGGCAAGCATGCGTCAAACATGCCACCCAAAAGAGAGCTCGCGGTTTCACCAAACTAAAGCATTGAAGGTCAAGTCAATCCCGTGCCGTTCTTGTTTTTCTCCTAGCTAATACTCCACATGCAACTCTCACAAACAGCTGACTAAATACTTGAGTGGCAAACTACCAAGATGCTGATTTGCTTCGCTCTTAATTAGAGCATGTGCCTTCGAGACGGGCCGTCGCACCGGAAATCTTGAAGACGTCGACGTCGCGCACGCGGCGAGGGTCGGCACTCCTTTTCTCTTGCGACGTAAGCTGTGACGTTTGGAGTGAAGTGTACACACTGATGCACTGACTGACTGAACTTTGACCTTTGAAGCGGTCATGGCCGGCTTCTCTCCCCCTGCTGGACTACCGTGGGCACAATGCACATGGCTGGCGAATAGAAGGGCAATCGAATCAAAGGCTGTGAGATCACTCCATCAGCTCATGGTGGGGAGATCCGGAGATGAGATCACGGATCACCCCGCCTAGTACCCTTCCTCCGCCACCCATCTCCGCGCCGGCGAGGAGCCACTAACCACCATGCAGCCAGCGGCGACGGAGCAACAATTCCACGACGAAGAACGCCGGCAGGAACCCGCACTACTGTAGCTAGCATCTCAAAGTCGTGCTTCTGTCAGTCGGCAAACGAGAACCGCCGCGCTCTTCAGATGAAGTGGGCCATGCAGGTGTTGCCGTTGAGGGGCGCCGACTTCAGGTTGTCGGGCGTGCCATCCTTGTACTCGAAAGCCGCGCAGTCGCCGACACCGAGTCCCAGCAAGCGCGGCGACGCGAGACAATCATCGGCTGATCTTCGTGATTCGCAGGCACCGTGGGTGAAGCCGATCACCGTCCGGCATCCCCTGCCGGGAACGCCCAGGTCCTGCGGCGCGTACCCGGGAGGTCACAAGCAGGTCGACGGGCGGCGTGTTGACCCGCGCACAGCCCCAGCAGCCATAATTTTATCTACCATCTCCTATCATTCAGTTTGCCACCGTTTGTAACACCATTCTCTACAACTACATATTCATTTCAGTATATGGCGATATAATTACATGTTGGTTCTGTTACAGTATAGCTGAACCCGGCTGTCATGTTACATACACGATACATGAAACGAATGAATGAACAAATGAACTACCACGCCGATGATCCCAGTTCACTCCGTGGCTACATTTTTTTTCCACTCTCTGTATTCTACAAAACTGAAATACATGCATTACGATGCGATGCAGTTCATCTGTATTGTCTTCATGTCAGCCATATATACCCAGTTGAAGTGGCGACGTTGCAGCACCTTTGGGTTTCTGTACCTCAATCCTGAACTCCTCTTATGGAAGTCTCGACGCGGAAGGTTGAGGAAAGGATTCTGAAGAGCCCGTCAGGGTTATCTGCATGGACCTGAAAGGAGAGATGTGGGTCAAGAATTAAACCTTGTTTGTAATGCATATATCTATATCGTGTGGGATGCAACATCTTAGCAGAGTTATTATATAACATGGTGTGACCTAAAAGCACACCCTTGGTAGAAGCGTATCTTCCATTGTAGTAAAAACAAATCTGTAGCCATGACATCAGTACAATGAGGTGCATACCCAGTGTCCAGCATCTTCAAGCAGATGCATTTCAACTCCTCCACCCTCATCGGCAGCCAGCTCCTCCGCAGTATGAATCCTTTGGAGGTCTTCGAGAGCCCATCTATGCAAACTTCTTTCAGCCTTAAGGAAATTAATGTGAACTCCCCGTGGCACATCGTCTACAATCCCCCTGCATGGTGCATTTAATTAGTTGTCTAACACAGTTCACAAATTTTAGATGTTTCAGCAGTCATTGGCGATGATTTACCATAAGTTAGTATCTTCATATGACTTGTACATCTCAGAGATGCCATTCAAGTCGAATATCCACGAAAACGTTGAAGAAGATCGTAGTCCTAATGGACTGCTTCGTCGGAGATTTGTTGCCACCCACTGAAGAAAGCATAACAAATAAATGAAATATATTTTATTTCACTGAACAAAGTGAAATCAAGTAGCTCTTTTAGATCAGTAAAATCAAGTGAACTTGCAAGGGCATCTCAAGATAAGGGCTGTATGCAAAGCATACCCGTGCAACATCCAACGAGAACTTCGCTTTAACAAGAGCATCAACAACTTCCTGTTTTGAATTAACCTGGATTTTCAACAGCAGAACATAAACAATGAATCATAAAAGTTAGGACCGCATTTCTAGACTAGAATATGCTTCCTCAGTAATACAAGCATAGATAATTCTAAAAGACTAACCTGACTAGGCATTCTTCTGAGGAACTCAATAAGTTCACCAGGGTGATCTTCGCCATCCAACCCAGCACGAACTTTACCAGGAGTAGCATCAAGAACCCATACCTTCAAGGTACAGAATATACAGAAGAAAAAAATTAGCACACCGGATAAAAAACGATAGCTACATTCTAGTATTGCAACAATGATATAACTCGGATTGTAGGTGAGCTTACCCTAACAGGACGGGGAAGTGGTTTTGCAGCTTGTTCTACCATACTCAAAGCCACTGCAAGCACAATTGGGGAACCGGACACTTACAGATTCTTTACTATATTAACCATAGAACACATAAGAGGTGCAAGGCATGTCAAATTAGAGAAAATAAAGGAAAACAAAAAAACCTTTTCCACCAAAGCTGTGACCAACCAACACTCGAGGGGATAGCCTGAGTTGCCCTATCTGTTGTATTGTGACGGATTAGCATAGGGCAATACAGATATATACAGAAAAGCCAAGTGAACTGAAAAATGAAAATTAGTTTACATATTTTCAACTAGGAAATAAAAGATGGCACTAAATATGATTTCAAATATTAAATCAGGTGCAGTCCTTGCTAGGCAACAGCTTCATGCACTTCATGGTAATTACTCCACAACAGTAGAGATTGTAATGTGCATTATATATTATATGAGCCAGGTGTGATGTTACGATGTCTCTTAAAGCTTCACTATTCATAAGCAATGCCCATAAGTAAGCTAGTTAACAAAAGCACTATGGCATAAAAAGGGTATGCTAACAAATGCACATGAAATGCAGCCTCACTTGCAATACGTGAGGTTAGATGTACAGCACACATATGTACAAATATTACTCGGAATATATGTCTTTTTCACGCTTTATGATGTCCTTCCAAAGAAGCTACACATTTCATTCATATTGATATTGGATGTAACAAACACGTTTAGTGTAAATATTAGAAGATAAAACAGTGATTAGCATTGGGAAAAAATACAAACCAGCTTTAGAACGTCAAAAGCTGTTGAGGCAACAGTGTGTGGTCCTCTTTTCTTAATTGACGCTGAATCACCATGGCAACGCAAATCAACCAAGAGAAACTGCATGAAGCGAAGTCAGCTTTAGTTTTCCTTTTTGTCCTTGTAGTGTTAAACTCAGGTCATAGCAGAACTTTAGATGTATTGACCTGCCACATTGGAAATTCCTGAGCTAACCGCTTAGCAAAAGACCTTCATGACAAATATAATTAATTAAAACAATTTCATATCCTTGACTAAGACAAAACATTTATAAAACATGTGAAAGAGCTTTACTCATTTGCAAACTTTAATCGAAATCGCAACTCAGACAATCAGAATGCTCATTTACCCCAGTTTTTCCCGCTCCCGAGGATGCCATGAAGGAGTACAGCTGTTGGTGGATCAGGTATTGATTTGTCCATAAATGAGTTCCATTGTACCTGAGGTAAAGTAAGTGATGGTTACGAATAACTTGCATCCCACCAAAACATTTCAAGCAATGAGCTGTTGCACAACACAAGTTAACAATTAGAGATAAATCATTAACACGAACGCAACACTTACAAGCTTCCCTTGAACCAGTTCATAGGCCTGTAGGGACAGAATAGAAATAATTAGGCAGCATGGGAGAGAACAATTCATTGTATAATTTCATAGCTTCAAGCTTCCTTACCAGAACTCCAGCATGCTTATCACCATCAGGTTGATAAGCAATCTTTGTGTCAGCAAAAGCCACCTGAGTACAACGGCAAGGAGGACACAGCGATGACCTTGAATTGAAATTGGTCGATACCAACCGTCCACGACCACAAACAGTTTCCTACAATAAAAACATAATATCCTAATTAAAGTTCAGAAAGTTGGAGGTAGTGGAGAAATTGGACAACTGTCTAACCAGAGAACTGAAATTTATATAACTGGAATTAAAATTTCACAACGCATGTGACAATACAAGGAATGGATAGTCGAACTAGCAGTTTCTGCACAAATCATCATTTCATGGAGGTTCCAAATTGTTTACAGTAGTTGGTTACAAAATTAGAAACCCAAATTAAGGTTCACTTCCTCTCCGAGTTTCATCATCACATATAAATATTATGTTTCGTTACTAAACATTCTGATGGAAGAAACGGTATGTAAGAAATGTGGCAAATGTACTATGTTCAATGGTCAGTTGGTCACAGTACAAACTGCAGCCGCCGAGCATAATTACTCACATCTACACTAAATAGTACGATGAACTTTAAACTGCAAAAAACTTGTATCAGTGATGATCATCAATACATCCAGAGGCAATACTTTTGAGTTTTTCTCAGAAAAAGGGCCATCAAAAGTACGACTCGATTGACCCAAGCAATTTTTACCCTCTAGCTAGCACCTCCGGCTCGGGACGTGTCATGTGTGTGGAGACGAAGTGAATAATCACAATCAACGCAATGAAGTGAACAATCCACATAGCGATGTCATACTGTAAGAACTGTGGCATCTATCACTCGAAGCAGAAATGCATAGCTCTGCAGTCGAGCTGCCCTGACTGCATCTACATTGCCTCCATCGCCACAAACACGCCCGCCCTCAAAATTGCACTAAGACCTCGAAACTAGCTCCATTCAACAAACGTGATGCGACAGTACGAGCACCAGTATTTCCACTTTGCGCCAGCCCCCTCGAACACAAACAAACATAAGGAGGATTCGATCGCCGGAACCAGCTGGAGAACAGTACCTGGTGGGGGCGCCAAGCGCGAGCCCTAGCACCCTGCCGCATCGGCGCGAGGCCCACGGCGAGCGGAGCCCTCCTCGGCTCCGCTGCGAGGGCGCGCGGCGGCGGGGCGCCGGCGGCCGCCATCAGATCACCGGCGAGCAGGGTGGGTTCGGAAGTACCGAGACGAGCTAATCGGTGTGTCCGTGCGAATTTTTTTTTTAATAATATTTTTTTAACAGAAATTCGGAAAATAGCGCGCGTTTTCTACAAATTTGGAAAATAGCGCGGCGTTGGCAGCGGCCGTACCGAAACAAAGGTTTCGGCACGGGCCAAACCGAAACCATCATGTTTCGGCACGGCCAAAGCCGAAAGTCCGGTGAACTGCATGCACTCCTACCTTTCGCGTAACGGCGGGACCGACAGGCCAGTTTCGGCACTGGCCGTGCCGAAAGTCCCTTTTCACAATTTTTTTTTACCCAATTGTTGGCCCATATATTCATATTTCCCGCCTCCGCTAATGTTATCATTATTTTCCCGCTCATATTTCCCGGGACCGCGAATATTTTGGTTTTCTCGAGTAAATTTGTTTCGCGGTCAATTTTTCCCGCTTTTTTTCTCTCGCCATTTTCTTCCCGCCATTTTCCTCCCGCCCTTCTTCTACCGCCATTTTTCTGCCGTGCCTAATTTTCCCGCCAAACTTGCTCCCGCCTTGTATTTTCCCGCCAGCCTTGCTCCCGCCTATTTCTCCCGCCAATCGGTCTGTGCTCGTCCTATAAAAACCCCGGGAGGAGATGTCGAGTTGGTAAGCATAGTCCACTCACTCGAACATGTCAAGATACAATTCAGATGGTAGTTTCCCGGCAGGAATGTCGGCACTCCTCTTGAAGTTTACGGCCGAGTTCAAGGTAGACAATAAGGAGATCTCATTCGAAGATATTGTTAGTCATCCACCTCATCTCCGTGAGCTATCAGCGAAGCTAGCTAGGCATGGGTGGCCATGGAGGAATTACAAGGAAATAGAAAAAGAACTCGTGAGGCTGCATGCTAGGTGGCAGAAGAAGCTAACATATCCCACTGAAGCATATATGTTGGATGCTTTTCATCATCCGATGTTATGGGTCGAGGAGAGCGAGGACAAAGATGATATCTTCATGCCCACTGAAGCGAGCAAGAGAGCTGCAGCAGCGGCGGCGGCGGCGGCGGCGGAGGGCAAGGGTGCAGCGTCGTCGAAACGCAAGGCTGAAGCATCGTCGAAGGGCAAGGGTGCGGCGTCGTCGAAGGGCAAGGGTGCAGCATCGTCGAAGGGGAAGAGTGACGCGGGAGGCTGTGTCGATGGTAGATGACTTTTCTTTTTCAATTTATGTTGTGTTGTCGGTACTACCACTTTTCTTGCTGTCTGTGTAAGTTGCAATGTTTGTTTAATAATATGTCTCGTACAACTTATTTTCCTCTGATATGTCTCGTACATAGATAATAATATGTCTCATACATAGATAATATGTCTCATACAAACATAAATATAAATATGTCTCGTACATAGATAATATGTCTCATACAAACATAAATATGAATATGTCTCACATAGAAATAGAAATACGGATAGTAGTATCTAGATAGAAATATGTCTCACAGATAGTAGTAGATAGTAGTATCACTCATCTCTGTGAGGACGTGTCCGCGGCTGTCTACGCGCTCGAGGCCCAGAAGGTGACAAGCGTCTCGGAGCGCGGTGGTCACGCATCCCTCGGCCTCGCAACGGCTCCTCCTCCTGTGTCTGGGTTTCCTGCGTCGGGGCCGGCGGTGGAGTCTGGTACATCGGGTCGTCGTACAGCTCCGTGTGTGTAGAGTCGTCACCCCCACCTGTACATGTAGATGTTACGTCAGTACTCCGTCTAGGTGGACATGATAAATAACTGAGAGTATTATAAACTACTTACGGAGGTGGTCCGGAATCTGAGACATCGGCATAGCAGACGGGTTCCACACGTTATGTTGAGGTGGATGTATCCCGTAACCTTGCGACATCGCGAACTGGTAACCAGGCAGCATGCCATACCCGTACGAAGGCGGCATCCCGAGCCCGTACATAGGTGGCGGCTGCCAGGTCGAACTACCAGGCTGGGTAGGAGCTGGCTGCTCGTACAGAATTGGCTGTGATGGACCGGACTGGGAAGGATCTGGCTGGTGGGTCGAACTACCATGCTCGTATGTAGGTCGTGGGCGAGGGCTCTGTACTACTATATGACGTGGTCGGGGGTCCTGTCGACCTGTGGAGTGACGGGAGGGTGATACCTGTGCATCCTGAATAAGTGGAGTCCGGGAGAGTGACTGGCGCGCGGGGCGCGGTGCTGGGCCGTGTGCCGCAACGTCTGCAGCGCCGGCGCAAGTAAGAACAGAGTACACACGTCGTAGCTTGTCCTCCAGACGCTTGAACCAAGACACTTGTTGCGGCAGTGGGGCAAAGTCGGCAACGTCGCTCTGAATGTCTTATATCAAGCCTGCCTGTTGTAGGAAAACAAAATGTTAGTGTCGATTATTGAGACATGCATTTACCAATATTAGTGAAGTACGTACCGCGTAGGGCTGGACTAACGAGCTGCTCGGATCGTTAAGGCTCGGCTCGTTATAGTTCGTGATCGTTAAGGCTCGGATCATTAAGCCCACTAAGGATAACGAGCTAAATTCAAAGATCGGCTCGGTTCGTTATCTGTTCGCGAGCCTCACGAACAGATCGTTAAACTCGTTAAGGAGATGTATTAAAATAGTCAACTACTTAAAATGCATCAAGCATCACCCGAACATGAGTAAAATATAACATATTAACTTATATAGAAGTACTTGAACAATGAAACATCGATCAGCGAGCTAAAATTCTTCGTGAAACATCGACGGCGAGCTAAAATTCTTCGTGAAATATCGACATCAAGCATCACCGAGGCTATGCAGGAAATATTGGCGAGCTTAACGAGTTGTTCGTGAAACTCGTTAGTTCGTTTGTTTAACTCGTTAGTGTTAGCGAGCTAAAATTCAAAGTCAGCTCGGTTCATTAACAAAACGAGTCGAGTTCAAACGAGCCGAGCTGACGAGTGTTCAATAAGCTTAACGAAAATCGAGCTTTATGTCCAGCCCTAGTACCGCGTAGTATCTGCTTCCCCCAATAGCCTCAAGTGGGTACATGTCCGTAACAGAAGGAGGTGGCAACTGATCAGGCTGGGACGTGGGCACTAAGCGAAGTCGAGTGGACTGTCTGTACGTCCGCAGATATAAGTTGAAATCATGTAGCAGAAATGGCTCATCCGCGGGCCATACATTAGCCGTCGCGTTCGCCCATTCCGCCATGTACGGATTAAGTGCCTGTAGCCAAGATGCCAGAGATCTATCTCCTTGTCGCGAGAATCTGAAACATGTAGGCGTAGTGTAATTAGAAAAGTACATTCCAAATTCCTTGGTGTAAACAAAGTTGATTAAAAACATACTTGTGGATGTGCGGAGGAAGGGCGGGAACTCTAGTGGGAGGCTCCGGCAATTGTCGCTTGCCAAACTGTCTCATGACACGTTGTTGGGCCATCTCTTCCACCGTGACATCGAAAACAATGCGGGCTCGAGTGAACCAGTAGTTTTCATCCCTCCGGCACAAGCTAGAAATCCCGCCGGGTATCTCGCCTGCACCCTGTCATGACGGTACGGCTCCCATATAACCTGATTGTCTTGCAATTGATCAAATTGCATCGTGAAGGACTCGTAGCAGTTTTTAACCTGCTGGCCCGCGTACCGTCTCTGCAAATAGATAAACTAGTAAGTAAGTGATGTGCAAGTTTACCAAAATAAGAAGTTTGAAAAATTAAATGATGTGCAAGTTTACCTCTCTACGCGCCCACATACTACCAATAGTAGGCAAAGTGACTAGGTTTGTCTCAACGAGCCTGTACTCCCAGGGTGTCTGAGCGTCGACGTCAGGCCTACCGATAGGGAACCTCTCCCAAGACCATAACTGCAATAGTAGTGGACAGCCAAGAAGCGAAGCGGAACGCTTATTCTTCGTGCATGCCGAACACATAGCTCGGTACGTGGCGGCTAAGACAGCTGACCCAAAACTCCGTGGCACTATGTCCTCAACGTGATGTGCCTCCGCAATCTCTCGCGCCATAGTGATGAAGCGCGCACTAATAGTGTCGACGTGGGAGTCAATGAACATTACCTTGCCGAACAGCCACATCAGGTATGCCTCCAGACATCTAGTAATCTGCGCTTCAGTCAACGCGGCATCCGGGTATCCTAGAACTCCAATCTGCATTGATCATACAAAACGAACTGAGTAAGTACAAGTTTGTTGATAATAAAAAATAAAACTCATAATTCTAACAGTCTTACCTGAAACTTGCTCAACCATGAAACCGAGGACCGTGCCGCTGGTACTCTAAGAGCGGGTTTTCCGGATGTATCCCTGCGAAACGTGCCTGCATTTCGTCACGCCAATTATCTGGAGCCTGTAAAGGACCTACGACCGCGCCCGCCAGTGGGAGACCCAACAGATATGACACATCCTGAAGAGTCGGTGCCATCTCTCCGCACGGGAAGTGAAAAGTGTGGGTCTCGGGCCTCCATCGATCAAGTAAGCAGCAGAGCAGTGACCTGTCTGGGTTGATGCGTCGAGATGCATCAACCTGCAGATCAATATCTAGGGCCCCGAGCTGATCTGGTGGAATATGTTGCCACTCCCGCCGAGTCGCCTCAACTAGGCGCTATAGGTAAGAGACCAGACCAAGATAAACTGCAACAAGTTTGTTGATAATTATTCGTCAGTGACCTATCATAAATTATTCGTCATATCGTACAACATAACGAAATAGTCAATATATTCTCTTATACGTACCGATCAACCCAATCAGGGTGTATCATCCAGTTGTATGCTGGACCCCGCGTACGCAAGATCTTCGGTTTGTCACCACCCTCCCAAATCTTTGCACGATGTTTTCCATCGATCACCTGACTGAGCAACGCATGTGCAGCCATTTGTACAAATTAAAACATAAAAATTAACAAACATACAAATTAAAACACAGTTCGGGCACGTACAAATTAAACATAGTTCGGACACATACAAATTAAACAATACAAATTCACGTACGAATTAAAACATAGTTCGGACACATACGAAATTAAAACATAGTTCAGACACATACAAATTAAAACATAGTTCGGACACATACAAATTAAAACATAGTTCGGACACATACAAATTACAACATAGTTCGGACACATACAAATTACAACATAGTTCGGACACATACAAATTAAACCATAGGGTTACACACATAGAAATAGGAATGTAGTGCTAGCCACGTTGGCCACATCCTCGGTTTCCTCGGTTTCCTCGACTTCCTCGACCACGCACGGGATCAGGAATGACTGCAGGATCGGGATCAGGTCCTAGGCCGTATTTGGGACAATACTTCTCTCTATGCCCAAAAAGATTGCAAAGTAAGCACTGTCTAGTACATCCACCAGCTTCAGACTCGTCCATATCATTCCGGATTCGACGCGAGTTCCGTCTTCCTCTGCCAGTTCTCATAAGAGCAGGATCCGGAATATATTCTCGTTCCATCTCATTCACCTTGTTGAAGTTGCCAACTACTCTAAATCATGTCATCTCCCCGGTCCAAGTTTCAACCACAGCCTCTTTCATGTAATACGGAGAGACAAAACTGATTGGGTTCATCCCCAACTGGCCAGAAACAGCAAGGACATGAGAACATGGGAGGTGAAGCAGTCTCGGTTTGTTGCACGTGCACTCGCACGTTGGGGGTGCAGTAGCACTAATTATGACCTCATGGGTTTTCAGCTCACCCGCACCAAATCTTGAGGTTGGTAAGCGTACCTCGTACCTCGCTTCTTCATTACCAATACGAATCACCGTGTGCATCCGTGCCTTCTTTATCTTCTTGTCCATGTACTGTCTTATCTTGCGGCAATAAGGTGTGTTGGGGTAATACTCAATATGCTCGACGGCTTCACGACGTCTATCTCTGAAATACGTCAATGTTCCGTGCAAAATACCCTCCACCAGTGCTGTCAGTGGCAAACTCCTATTCCCTCTGAGTACAAAATTATACACCTCAGCTAGGTTGGTAGTCATGATGCCGTACCTTGCTCCATATTGGTCGTGCAACAGAGACCACTTCACGGGAGGCTCCTTCTCTATCCACTCTTCAAAAATTTGATTCGTTTTCCCTTCTTTCTCTTCGTACCAGGAGGGTCAATTCCAGGCAAGTCACACAATCCAACAGGCTCTGAATCTGTCGTATTTGCCGCAGTACCCTGTGCCGAAGTACCCTGGGCCGCAGCTACCTGCGCCGCAGCAAGCTGTGTAGCTACCGCTTGTGCCTGCGCAGCTTTCCTTTCCTTCACTTGCTGCCCAGTGAATTCAGTCAGTCTTTCCCACAGAAACTGATACTTCCTCTCTTGATTCTGATTGCACAGTCTTTTAAACAGATTCATCAGCCTTTTACTCTTAAAGCATGAGTAAAAGTTAGCGCCGAGATGACGCATACACCAGCGGCTCTGCATGTCAGTCCATGGTGCTGGTTCATCCTCGGTGGGGTGCTGCAGTCGCTTTATAGCCTTAAGCATACCAGGATGCCTGTCGTGAAGGATGCACACATTTGGTCGAGTCTTCACAACTGCCTTTTTCAATTGCCTGAAGAACCATATCCAACTCTCATAATTCTCACCCTCGACGAAGGCGAAGGCAATCGGGACGATCTGCCCATTGACGTCCACACCTATTGCGGTCAGGATCTGCCCCTTGTACTTGCCTGTGAGAAACGTGCCGTCCACGCAGAGCACTGGACGACAATGGGTAAAAGCTTCGATGCAAATAGCGAATGAGAAGAACAGTCAGCCGAATACACCATATTGAGGAAATTCCGGGAACCGTTGTAATTCTACTAAAGCATATGTGCCAGGATTCCTCTCCTTCAATGTGCTAACAAGACGAATAACATTATCATAAGAGTCATAGAAAGACCCAAACCTCTCCTCTAGAGCCTTCTGCTTAGCTCTCCAGGCCTTTCCGTACTTAATGGTGGTTTTCCATCTTGCGTGAACTGTATCTATGATGTGCTTTGCTACCATGTCTTTCTTGTTCACTATCTCACTGAACAAGAGACGTGCAATGAGAGTTGACGTTAGGTTTGGGTGATCTGTCAGCAAACTATTAATTTCACATGTGTGTGGCACGACGTCTGTCACCACCCACACCACGTCATACTTCGGCAAGTGACCATGCACCCGTGACGGACAACCAATGTCAACACAGCTCATTGTCAAATATTGCCTATTTGACACGTCAGTGCGGAAAACCCTTTGCGTGGATAATGCCCACTGAATCACGGCTTCCCTTAACTGTTGCTTCGTGCTGTACTGAGCCCCGATTTGAATGTTATTCATGTGGTACTCCCAGGACGATTCATGGACATCAGGCACGACCGTGATGGCAGAGTTGTCCTGATTCCAGTAACTGGGAATAGGCACATCTTCATCATTGTTTTCATCAGAATCAATATCTTCTGCGACACCATCCTCCTCGTCTTCCGCCAATATCTCAGCCTGTACTGTACCTTCGTGCTCATCCGCATCAGCCTCCCCAATTTGGGCAGGTCCTGTTGACAGTGCTGGTTCATAATGAAGAGGAATTTCTGACAGTGATGGCACATAGCTAACAGGAATTTGAGCATGTCCTGCTGACGGTGATGGTTCATAATGACCAGTCATTTGGGCACAATGCGAACTAGTTGCTTCACTACTATCTCCAGTCTTAACAGCACCGCCACCTATTTCAAAATTATTCTGCTTCAGAACAAACGACACTAGTACTTCTGGTTTTGTCCCTCGGCGTTTGCATGATGCTAGCCAAGAAACCCATTGATTTGTCCGATCAAGCGGCAACAACTCCCAGTGAATATTCGACCGGGATTTGGTCCATACCGACTGAATCCTAACAGTCCAGTAATTAGGATCATACCCAAAATTCACCGTAAAATACCACTGGATACCGCTGATTTTCACTTTCTCTGGCTCTGTCAACTGAATCTCCACATTTTCAAATTCACTAAGATCAACCCCTGACTCAGATGTACGGACTGTACCGGCACCGTAGTGCACAACAACATTGACCACTTCCATTACCTAAACAAATTTATTCAATCATTAAATACTCCACAGCGGATATATCTAAATATTACGACCGCCGAAAATAAATATGACGACCCCCGTAAAATAAAGACTACTCAAAATATACAATACATTTAACCGACAACATACACTAATCCTGACACATCCACCGGCAAACTATATTAACATCTAACCGACAACATATACTAATATGACCACCTAAAATATGCTGACCAACTAAAATATTACCACCACCTAAAATATGACCACTAACTAAAATATATATACACTAATCCACACATATGTCATGCA
Organism: Poa pratensis; assembly: GCA_947311845.1. NCBI lineage: Eukaryota > Viridiplantae > Streptophyta > Magnoliopsida > Poales > Poaceae > Poa > Poa pratensis. The sequence goes on from CAMZMU010000071.1 coordinate 10,068,328, forward strand.
TCCACCCTTAAATTATATTAACACTTAGCTTAAAAAATCTAGAGATTAGGGTTTACCCTTGACGCGTGCGTACCTCTCGCTGCCCGGCTTCAATCTAGCACCACCACCGCCGCACCACGCCTCTAGCTTCCCCAACACCGGCACACACCACCACTATCCACCATTGTTGACCACCATTGCTCCACCTCCTCTCCCCCAAACGCCTCCACGAACAACTATCCCATCAGTAGATCGATGATGCACTAACCCTCCTCTACTCCATTTCTTCAATATATGGGTTTGTGGGAATTTTTTGGGGTAGGAATCGCTGCTGTTTTCCTGGAAGCGGAAGAACACAGAGAGGAGAGAAGAAAGACTGGTCGAGCGAGAGGAGGAAGAGGCGTCGAGCGAGAGGAAGATGGCTGTCTGCCTCGTTTCGGCATGGGCCGTGCCGAAAGGCGCGGGTTTCGGCGCGGGCGACGCCAAAACCACAAGTTTCGGTACGCACCACGCCAAGAGATGTGGGCCACGTCTGCCGGTGCGTAGGCCGACATGCAGGGGCTAGTTTCGGTCCTGGCCATGCCGAAACCAGTTGTTTCGGCACGAGCCGTGCCGACGCCGCGCTAGTTTTCGAATTCTTCCCCAACGCGTGCTAGATTCCGAATTTCTGTTCAAAAAAATATTATTTAAAAAAAATCGTGTCCGTGCCACGCTTGCCGCGTCACTAGGAAATCAATTAAATCGCTTTTGTTTATCTTGGTGGTGGGGAACGACGGAGAAGAAAGCTTGGGGGCGGAGAACCCAAAGAGCGAGAGAGACGCTGGCGTGTAGGGCCATGTGACACCTGGCACTCTGCTCTCTCTGACCGGTGGGTCCTCGGCTGAGTGGTCTTGCGTGGCTGCGCGACGTGTGGTGACTGGTCTGAACTCTGACGAACGTGGGCCAGTGAGGCGGTGACGATGCCTGTCTATGGTTGAACGGGCCGGGCCGGGGACATGATGGGCCCAACACCAGTGTCCACTCAAAAAAAATGTTCACCAGTGAATCATTGAGATGGTCTAAAAAATGTTGATCCCTAGAGAAAAAAAGGGTGAACCACTAAACCCTCTCAAAGAAAAGGGTGAACTACTAAAGCCAAGCGGTCAAGGTCTCATACTCTCATGGATTACAGAATCGTCCTGTGATATTGCAACAATATAATCCAGTGTGTAAGCCAAGGAAGTGATTTCAGCATGCGAGAGTGAACTAAGAATTCTCCATTTGTGTTTCGCCATCATTCTAATTACGCGTAAATGCTGATTTGTGTTCCGCTGTTTATGGTTGAACGGGCTGGGCCGGGACATGTTGGGCCCAGCACTTTGCACCGGCTCGTCGTCAACGTGAACTACTGAATCATTTCCCCTAAAAAAAAACTAGCACTCAAAGAAAACACCATCGATTACAGCAACCAGAACATTTTTTTTTGCTTTCTCAGCTGATATTTCATAAAACGAGCTATGGATCCCACAAGTGATCAGTTCTCGCATGGATGATCAGTTCTCGCATGGATTGTTAAGGACCTCATACTCACTTCGTTTCTAAATATAATATGTTTTAGCTATTGCGCATGCTAACTAGATACGGAATAAAATGAGTGAACAAATACACTAAAATATTTGTAGATACATCTAAATACATATGAATATGAGAAAAGGCTAAAACATATTACATTTAGAAAGGGAGGGAATATATCATTGAGATGGTCTAAAAAAATGCCGATCCCTAGAAAAACGGTGAAGTACTGAACCCTCTCAAAGAAAAGGGTGAACTACTGAAGCCAAGCGGTCAAGGTCCCATACTCTCATGGATTTCAGACTCATCCTGTGATACTGCAACAATACAATCCAGTGTAAGCAAAGGAAGTGATTCCATGCATGAGAGACAGAGCTAAGAATTCTCTATTTGTGTTTTGCCATCATTCTAATCGCGCGTAAATGCTGATTTGGCAATTGGCACTTCGCAGTTCTTGGTCTACTTGGTACGATCAGTCTATGTTAACGACGGTAGCTCATACATCAAGCTCAGCTCTTTCTCCCTGCTAACTTGCTAAGAAAGACTATGCACCTACAAAAATAATGCATGGAACGTACTAGGATCGAAGGAACACGAGCTTTTCACGATACCATAATAGTCTGCCAGCCCAGCATCATGGTATGCGTTGGTCTTCAGAATTAAATATTAAGCTTGACGCAAATGACACGGCTCAGACTGATGAACTTTTTGAGAGCTCCATCTGAACCTGATAATCACAGGAGAGTGGAAAAAAGCTGAAAAGGGGCAGGTGTAATGGCCGCTGATGCAGGCTACGGTAGCCTTCGAACTAAAACAGTTTCCACTAACTTGGTTCTGAGTTCTGACATACCTGTGCGAAATTGTTCCAAACTAACCACAGGACTGAGTCCGAAGAAAAGGTTAGGTTAAGCAAGAAAATACTTTTTCCGTAGCGGTATAGTTGCTGCACGTTCCTCCACATGCAAGGCAGAAGACATTAATCGTGTTGCCTTCTTGCATGTTCTGATATTTTGTATGTATGACATGATCATTCTCTGAACCTTTCATGATATTTAAAGAATGCCACTGCTATTAGTAGCAGTCACAATATGATGTCCTTGTAGCTAATGGAGCCGTCATTTCAGTACCGTGCAAGGCAGAGGGGAAGCACAGGGAAAGAAGTCCACATCACCCCCCTAACTTTCAGGTTTGGAACGCTAACCCCCAAGTTTAAACTAGGTCATTTAACCCCCACAACTATCCAAAACCGGACAAAATACCCCCTAGGCTGTTTTGATAGCAGTTTAGTCCACGTGGAGAGCAGTTTAGGCCACACATGTCTAAATAACCCCCTTATCTATTCGTTGACCCCGTCGTACTCCTCCCCAACCCCTCCCCGTCGCCTCCTGCACCGAATCGGACGTCCTTGTCCTCCTCCGGCGCGGCGGAAGCGTTCCCTGGCTCCACGCGCGCAGGCGGCGCAGCGCCGTGATTCTCTGGCGCCGGGAGCGCCTTTTTCTTGCCGCATGCGCACATGGGCAGGAGACGGCCAGCTTCTAACCAAACCATCCAGCAGCTAGGATGCTAGCTCATCTAAGCGTGCATTGCCCAATTAATCCAGCTAGCTGCTTGTTTGCTTAGCTAGAATACGAGCGTGTGTGTGCGCGCGTCCCGCTAGCCTTCCCGGTCGGCCGTGAGTCGCGCCGCCGTCCGTGTTGCCTTCAAGGCCGGTATGGGGATGGAGATCACGGCGGGCCGGAGTGTGCAGTGGTACCTCATGGGGCTGCAGCACGCCAGCATCACGACCCAGCCACGGAGATGCGCATCGTCGCCGACCTCCACTCTGGCGCGCCCGCGTCGGGGAAATCGGAGGACCTCACGACGCTCGCGTCGTCGCACCTGGAGTGAGGTCGTCAACGAGCCTGACGGCGCTGACGTAGGCCTCGAACGCCTTGACGCACTCGGCATAGCCCATGTCGAAGAAGCGGTCGAGCAGGACGGCGAGGAAGACGGCAAGGTCGTCGTAGAGGCGCGCGCTCTCCCTCACCACGGGGCACAGCGTGGCGAGCACGACGTGGCTGCGCCTGGCGGCGCCCGTGGGGCGATAAGCGAGGAAGCGGCCGATGACCGTCATGTCGGGAGCGGGCGAGCCGCCGCCGCGGTCGTGTTCGTCGGCGAAGCGCACAGTGGGGGAGGAAGGCGAGGAGGAAGCGGACGCGGTCGTCGAGGTAGAGGGCGTAGACGTGGACGAACACGGAGTGGTCCTAGTACGCGCAGTGCGCCTCGTCGTGGAACTCTGAGACGGCGGCGACCGGAGTACTACGCTAAACCGCTCTCCACCTGGCCTAAACCGCTATCAAAACAGTCCAGGGGGTATTTTGTCCGGTTTTAGATAGTTGTGGGGGTTAAATGACCCAGTTTAAACTTAGGGGGGGTTAGCGTCCCAAACCTGAAAGTTAGGGGGGTGATGTGGACTTCTTTCAAGCACAGGAGATGAGGCTCCTCCAACTCATCTTTGTATGTCTGGACAGTGGGACAGTAGGACACTGTGTCTGCTTCTTCTGTAATCCCTTTCCCATTGCTACATAAGATAGGTCTGCTAAATCATGGGACTCCGAGAAGCCATCTAAGTTCTCTTCCTCAGTTCTTGATCCAATCTTTACACATTGTGGTCCTGCGTTAATTCTGAGTTAAACTTGCTCTGAGTTCTTCAATTGTTTTTCCTTGTATGCGTGTCATTTATCGTCTCGGAATGATGAGCATTGTGCAATGATGAGCGCACTTGTAATCGCTCTAGCATCTACAGTTAGCTGCTGCCCTCTTGTTTGTTTTGTAGACTGTAGACTTGACCCCCTCTAATCTCCCTTCCGGGCTTCCGGCTTGCTTCCTGTGAATCAAAACCTCTCTGATCTCTGATCCAACTTGAGCACTGTCATGGCAACAGTTCGGCACCCCCAAGGCCCAAGCTTGTTATGCATATAGTTATTTAAAGAACCAGGAAGTCGGATTGATATACGTATTAGAACTGCAAATTTGTCGAGGGAAGGATATGTTTTGATCTTCCCATCCCATGTGTCAACACCGATCAGGCGATCACACTCACCAAATGCATGTGACACAACACTTATTATTTCAGATATTGTTTTATGCAAACCTCTGGACTCGCATACACTGGTACATAAATTGGATTCGATTCGAAGTACAAATAAACGAAGATAAACAACTGGTGAGCCCCGTCTTGACCGGCGGAAAGGAATAGCGCACCAACCTACATATCCCCATCCATCCGTCCACGCCACGCCTCTGATGGATCAGCAGTGCTCGAGTTTTTTAGTTAATTAGCTCGTCAAATTATTAGATATTTTTTTTAGAAAAGAGAGTTTTATTACACCCTGCATCGAGTGATGCACACAGCCGATTATTACAAAGTCTTAAGTAGCAATTATTCAAGGTTTACAAACCAGAAAGTACGCAAGATCAAGGCGCAGCTCAACCGACATAAATAACAGAGATAAAAGACTACAAAAGTCTACTAATATGCTGCCACGTATGCCGGGAGAAAAAATCCTGTGCCACCAACAGGAGTCGCGCACATCCAGCCACCATAAGGTCTCGCTGGTCCGAAGGCAGCAAGAAAGCCCAAAGCTGGATCCAGTGCGCCGCCGTATGAATAACCTGTAAGACATGAAAATTTCTTTTCTGTTAAAAACAATATTGTTCCTACAATTCCAAATAGACCAACAAATAGCTGAAACGCCGATGCGAATCCTATTTTTGGTCTTTGTATCCGTCCCATTCAACCAATTCCCAAACATATTAGTGACATTGGTAGGAGGACGAATATTATAAGTACAAAAGACAACACGCCATACAAGTTGAGCAAAAGGGCATGAAATAAATAGATGTTCCACCGATTCATTGTTCCCACAAAAGGAACACGAGAGTCACCCTTCCAATTTCTTTTTGCCAACTTATCCTTAGTCAAAACTACTTTTTTTATGAAGGAAGCACATAAAAACCTTAATTTTAAGTGGAATTTTCAGTTTCCATAAGTATGTTTGCAAAAATCTAGTATGTCCATTCATCATGTCTTCATACATAGATTTAACTGTAAAAGTGTCATTCTGTGTCAGGTTCCAATGAAAACTATCTGGAATATCATTTAGGGTAATATCCATTAATCTAATGCATAAATGAGACCACATGTCCCACTTGTTTCCTACTAGTGCCCTACGGAAGCCTATGTTCAAAGGAGGGGCATTGTGAAACTCATCATGAACCGAAACATTTTGTTGTTGCACAATGTTATAGAGTAATAGATATTGATCTTTCAATGGTGTCTTGCCAAGCCAAGTATCTTCCCAAAACCTGGTAGTTTCCCCATTGCCAACGCGGAAAGATCCTCTACTAAAGAAATCTTCCTTAACACGCATAAGACCTTTCCAGAATGGAGAGTCATTAGGTTGTGCTTCCACGTGTGCCAAAGTTTTGCTATGAAGATATTTATTTTGCAGCAATTCCTGCCAAACCCCTTCTTCATTTAAAAGTTTAAACAACTACTTACTGAGTAAACATTTGTTCTTTAGTTCAAGCACTTCAACTCCCAAACCACCCTGGTCCTTCGGTCTACAAATGATATTCCATTTTGTTAATTTATATTTCTTCTTGTTCTCATCGCTCTGCCAAAAAAAGCGAGATCTATAAAAGTCTAGTCTTTTCCGAACCCCTTTTGGTATTTCTAAAAAAGACAGCATGAACATCGGCAAGCTTGTTAAAACCGAATTAACAAGAACTAGCCGATCTCCATAAGATAGCATCTTTCCTTTCCAACAGCCTAGCTTGTCTTCGAAACGACTCTCCACAGGGTACCATTCGGAGTTCCGAAGTTTCCTATAATGTATCGGAACCCCAAGATATTTAAAAGGCAGAGAACCAGACTCGCATCCGAAGATCTGTTTGTACTGGTTTTCAACCTCTTTTGCTGCCCCGAAGCAGAAAATCTCACTCTTATGAAAATTGATTTTAAGTCCCGAGAGTTGTTCAAAGATGTATAGAATAAGTTTCATATTGACCGCTTTTTCTAAATCGTGTTCCATGAACAATATAGTGTCATCAGCATATTGTAAAATAGATAGCCCCCTTCAACTAAATGAGGGATAATACCACCTATCTGACCATCTTCCTTCGCCCTTGTGATAAGAATGGCTAGCATATCTGCCACTATATTGAATAGCATCGGCGACAGTGGGTCTCCCTGTCGAAGCCCTTTCCTAGTCTGAAAGTAATGACCGATGTCATCATTTACCCGAATGCCCACGCTCCCCCCTGAACAAATTGCGTAATCCAGTTGCACCATTCCTGTGTGAAACCTTTCATACGCATAGCTTGTTGGAGAAACGACCATTTAACTTTATCGTATGCTTTCTCAAAGTCAATTTTAAAATGACCCATTAATTTTCTTCCTTTGAAGTTCATGAATAGTTTCATGCAGGACCACCACACCTTCGAGAATGTGGCGACCAGGCATAAACGCCGACTGTATCGGTCTAATTATTTTTTATGCAATTTCGGTAATACAATTAGTACCTACTTTCGTGAAAATTTTGAAACTGACATTGAGAAGACAAATCGGTCTATATTGCTGAATTTGTACCGCATTATCTTTCTTAGGTAATAAAGTGATGACTCCAAAGTTCAGTTTGAACAAAGACAAGTTTCCTTGTTTTAATTGAACAAATAAAGCCATTAAATCTTCTCTAATAACCTTCCAAAAGGTTTTGTAAAATTCTGCCGGAAATCCATCAGGCCCAGGTGCCTTGTTCATTTCCATCTGAGAAATAGCATCATACACTTCTTTCACTAAGAAATCAGCTGTAAGAATATTATTCTCTTCTTCGGATAATTGCGGTATATCATTATTCAGATTCTCGACCATCGTAATATCACTTGGCACGGAAGCACCAAACAATTTCTTGTAATACTCGGTGATATAAGTTTTTAAATTTTCCTGCCCCACAATCGTTCCTTCCTCTTGCTCTAACTGAATTTTTTTCTTCTTTCTATGTTTCCCATTTGCCACGAGATGGAAATATTTCGTATTATTTCCACCTTCCTGAATGTGTTTAACTTTCGCCCTTTGTGCCCACTTGGTTTCATCGTCCCTCCTAAGGCAACAAAGCCTATCAGTAGCATTGCTTAAAGAATCTCTCTCCGCCACCGAAAGCGGATAATTCTCAGCTTTAATATCAAGTTCATCGATAATTTTTAGCAATTTCTCCTTTTCTAACTTATATTTTCCACTTTGATTTTTTGCCCACCCTTTGAGAAAACGTCGGAGGTGTCTTATTTTATTTTGCCACACCTCAATTGGTGTATCACCTTTAGCCGGCTTATTCCACTCGGCTGCGACCATCTAATAGAAACCTTCCTCTCTCAACCACGAAAGTTCAAAAGAGAAACGCGCTGTATTCCCAACATGAGCATTAACTCCTGAATCGACTAACAGAGGAGTATGGTCAGATCCCACCCTAGCTAGAGCCTGTATTGTTGCTAGGGGATATTTCTGTTCCCATTCCGTAGACGCAAGAACTCTATCCAATTTTTCAAAAGTTGGATTTTCCCGCCTACTAGCCCAAGTGTATTGTCTACCTGAGAGCTCAAGCTCTCTCAACTCAAGGCTCTGAATAATTGCGTTAAACATAATTGGCCATCTCGGATTGTAATTATCATTGTTCTTTTCTTCAGGTTTTCGAATTATATTAAAATCTCCACCCACCATCATCGGTAGTGTTTCATTTTCACATAAACGAACTAACTCTGACAAGAACTGTGCTTTGTACTCCTCTTGGGCTGCCCCATAAACGGAAACTAACACCCACCGAAACCCATCACATCTAGACTTGAGGTGCAATTTTACTCAAAAATCACCCACCTCGACATCAGTAACATGAAGTGTGCCAACGTTGACACCTAAAAGCATACCCCCAGACCTACCTCTAGGCGGTAAACAAAACCAACTAAAATCTTGACCAGCAGCCAAGTGATTTAGAAAAGGAGTAGCAAAATTGGATCTTCCAGTTTCCGACAAAGCTAGAAAATCCAACTTCCTCTCACGAATCGATTCTTGCACGAACAAGTGTTTCCCCGGGTCACGAAAAGCCTCACTATTCCAGAATAAACCTTTTAAATTATGCATTTTAACGTTTACTTTTTGTTTTAATCCTAGTACTTCTGCGCTTAGTCACCCCTGAATAATCTCTTCTTTTTGGTCTTCTTGACCGTGTCTGACAGGATAGGATAATCCGATTGATCGTCCATACTCCTATCAAACTCCTCATCCTCTAAATCCTCCGTTAGGGCTGAGGCTCTATTAACAATTAAACTAACAGGTTGTGCATCCTCCGTGTTCTTCAGCTTATTATCTAGAATACAAATAGTACGGCTTAACTCGGATTGTTTAATTAACATGGCTGAGTTCAAATTTCTTTTTCTGTCTTCCCTAGTGACACTCCTAATTTAGACGCCCTATCCGAAATTTGCTTATCCGAAAGAGCTAAAATCGAATGGATGGGTTTTGAAATACCTTGCATGGAGTCTCGCTGTTCGGCCAACGCCATAGCCCGACCCATCTGAGTGTCATCCGCATTGGGTTGCGCCCTGATACGTCCGCTGGACCGTACGCCCAGCTCCTCGACGTCCGCGATGCCTCCAAAGTCGATGACGCTCCACTTAGACACCCCCTTCTCATTCGCACCGAAGTGCGGAATTGGAAAAGGAGGCGCCAAAGGCGTGTACACTGGCGCCCTCGTAGACGGCGAAGTCACCGGACTCGATCCCGCACCCTCGCCCGGGGTATGCGGAGAGTCCATGACTACCACCGTGGAACTCGATCCAGCACCACCACCTGTGGCGCATGGAGAGTTTACCACGGAGCACGAAGCTCCCGTCATCGCAGCCTCCTGCTAAGCATAAGTGGGCGGGGTAGACAACCCAGCCGAGGTCAATCCGACGTCAACCTTGGTAGTTGGGTGCCCTGCCGAAGAAGGCTCCTCATCAGACCTCTCCTGGTGCGCTACGGTGCCCTCCACCGCACCCCTCTCCTGCAGCCTCGCTCGAGCCACCATGAACTCCTTCCTTGCCTTGTCGAAAGAACGCCGAACCGATGGGGAGAACACCACCCCCACTTGGACCGTTGCCGTCGGTGGTGCGGTTCCCTTCCCCCCTGCTGATTCGATCCCCCTGCTGCTCCATCACTGTGGTAGCCTCTGTCATTGTTGTAGTTGCATTAGCTTTTGAAGATTCTGGATAATATTTAGCCACCGCCTCTTGGAAATCATCCCCAAGGTCATCCTCATCATCATCATCCCCTTTATCTGACCCCCCCATGTCCACATCGAGATCCATCGGAGGTGCTGATTCCTCCACCACGAAGGTAAGATTGAAAAAACCAGATTTAAAGAGCATCGGAAAGTGTCGAGGAGTCTTGGCATGATTAAGACAACCTATTTTGATTCTGAGCACTCCATTTTTCCTTGTAAACGCCATGTCTATCTCAAGTGTCTTGCCGAACATATCACCTACAGCCCATAAAGCTAGGAAGTCCCCAATATCTAGCCTTGGGATACCTGAAACTCTCAACCAAACTACTGGTAAGGTGCTAGTTGGCACCGGGTTCTGATTCCAGTGATCAACCGTCAACTCACACGGGCTGTTTGGCACCCGGCAGAGACCGAAAACCCTGAGCCTCTCGAGATCATTTCTAGTTGGAAATTGTACCTTGTAGACATTGTGACCCACTTGACTAACGTCCCAAACAAACTGTTCGGAAGGAACCAAACGCTGCAGCTGAGATACAATAGCAGGAATAGACATCTCTCCTCCGGATACCACTAAGGATGCCAGACGAACATTCTCCATTCTTGGTCTATATGTCGCAGTGCCAGGATACTCGAAGAAGATGAGCTCCTCATGTGCAAATCCATACATCCTGATTTGGGATTTAGGCGCATTCAACAAATGACACGGCCTCTCCCCATGAGCTGGTCCTTCACAAATAACACAGACATCGATGGTACAATCATTAGATCGATGCCCGGGCACACCGCACCAGTAGCATCGCTTCCCTTTCTTTGGCGCCGCCGTCACCAGAGCCTCGGCAAGCTTTTCTGCAGTCACTCCTGCTGCCACAACTTCCGGTGCAGCCCCTTGCTGGACCGTCGCCGCCTGCTACGGTCCCTGCGCCCCGGTCTGTATCACCGTGGCTGGTGTAGCAGCAAGTGTCACCGCTGTTGGAGCCGCGACGGGAGGTGGCGCCGCCACCGGCTGGGCGGGAACGAGCGCCGCAGCAGCCCCAGGAGCCACAGGAGTCGTCGCAGCTGGCGGTGTGACATATCCATATCCACGACCGCCCTGGCCGCCGTACGCGCCGTCGCCGTAGCGTCCACGCACGCCGCGGCTCTGATCAGCACGACCCTGTTCGTAGCTGTAGCCGCCACGGAAACCGTCATGGCCATAGCCTCCATATCCCGCGCTGTTGCGACCCCGGCCACCAAAGCCAGCGTCGCGGCCACGCCCATCGAAGAAACGGCCTCGCCCACGACCACCACCAGCGTGGTACCCGCCGCGGTATCCCCTCGCATTGTAGGGTCCAGAGCCGGCGTGGAAGCCGCCATGATTAGCCGCCACGCCCAAACCCTCTTGACCATGGGCGCCATAGCCCTGCGCCAACCCGCTTGGGCCACCCACCTCGAAGGTGGATGGTCGAGCTCCATGTGCAGCTCCCCGGCCCGGCGGAAAACCACCACCACGGCCATGATCTCCCCCACCTCTTCCGCCGCCGCTGCTCGCCATCGCGCAAGCGGTGTCAGGAGGCGAGATTGATTTCCAGAAGAACCCTAGGACGCGCCGGAGACCAACTCCACACGTAATAGGGCTCGGTTTAATTTTTTCCTTTGGCACGGAGCCCAACCGAAGCGGGCTTTCATGCAGAGTGGTCCTGGCCGGACCGAAACCGCCTGCTCCACGATGCGTTTTGAATTTTTTTGAAACTTTAGATCGAGATCCACGTACCTTGGTCAAGTTCTCCGGCGAAGAGCGCCGCCGTCACCCAACCACCGTGATCCATCCATCCAAATCGTGCTCGTCGGTGACCAAGAACGACGGCTCCAAGACTGGTATCTTTGGAACGCGAAAGTTCGTCTTTCTTCCCGAGTTCTTCACATCTGTACCTACATCAAACGACGTGAGATTGAGTGTAAAGAAACTCTGACCTTGACGCTTGGCCGCCCTCTTGGCCGATCTTGATGATGATGAAGCTAGAGATCGCCCCGATGCCGGTGAAGGAGTGCGGCAGCACTCGAGATATCTCTCGCCATTCTTCTCCGCAGTCTCCTCCGATGCCGACTCGTCATCGTCCTCCGATGCCAACGCCCAGAAGCGCCCACCGAAAGCGGCACGCCCACTGTGAGCTGAGGCCGGAGATGAGAGGCCATGCGTGGCGGCCGGCGATGGCACCGTGGCCACGGTCGCCTCCCCAGTCGCCTCCCCAATCGCCTCTCCCAACGGCTCTTTCATTTCCTAACTCAATGAAATTCCTTATTGATAAATTGGAAAATCTGGCATTTCTCAAATTATTAGATGATGAGAGCTCTTCGTGGAATCTGAGATGAGTACGTTGACCCAAAAGCATGTACAGTTCAGATGGTTCGTTGCCGCTGTCGTGGGCTCGTGGCCCTACCTTCCTCGCCGCGCGCTCTTTTGAATCATCTCGTCGATCTGCATGATCGGCCATGCAGTTGGGCACTCTGACGAGGAGGAGACATAGGAGGAGAAAAGGCTGGTCGTACTGCTCGGAAGGACCGACGGGCGACGGCCGGCATTGAAGTCCAGGAGCCCTCAATCATAGGGCACTCGTGCAAAGATAGTAGTAGGACGGATGGCTCACATTTCGTTCGTGCGTCCAACAGGCCGGATAGCTCCTGGCCGCCACTGCCGCCGACGCCGGCGGTGGTGGCGGTGCCCTAGCCCTCAATCGCGGTGAGGGCAAGGACGGCTCACCTCCTCTCTTCCTCTTCGCGCGAAGAGGCGGAATCGGCGAGGTACGCGGGGTTTCGGCGCGGCGTCCGATCCGGCGTGGCGGCGGGGTGATGGTGGAGCGGCGGTGGACGGCGGCGTTGTCCGACGGCGTGCGGCGGCAGTCTGGGCCTAAGGCCCAGAGGCGGCTGTTGCGCCCGTGGCTGCCATGTCTGGATCCTCTTCTCCGTATTATGCTGCTCGCTGTGCTGCGGCAGGGCGTGGCGGCCAGGGTCGTCTTCAATCTGCCGGCTTCTTCCGGTGGGTCGGGCGGCCGGTGAAGGCCGGATGCGTGAGGGTTGCTGGCCTGGCTTTGAATAATGGTGGCGGCCCTAGGGTTTCTCTCGCGCGAAGACGAAGATTTACCGGATGCATGGCTCTCGTTAATCTTTCTGGAATATCGAGTTCCGGAAGGTTCCGCCGGCGATCTCCTATTGGCTAATGCCTAGAGACTGCTGGATCGGGCGGCATTCGGTCGTGCCGGAGGTAGCGGCGTGAAGCTCTGCTCTGTTGCTATCATGGGCAAATCCATGGTGAAACCAGAGGGAGAATATCATGGAAGCTGTGATCGTAGGACTGGCAATGGTGTTCGAAGTCTTTGTGTTGATGAGGAACTGGCTCGGAGTTTCAGGAATCGTGGCAGCAGTATGTAAGTGGGGGCGACAACACATGTGAAGTTCAAAGTCCTACCTTTCAAGGTGAAAATTCAAGATCTGTCCTTAATTGGTTGTGTCTGGCAATGGTCTTGCTAAAGACATTGTTTTGAGAGCGGGGACTATCTTCAGGGTGAAAACCCAAGGTCTGACCTTAATTGGTTGGGCCTGGCGCTGTTCTTTTTGAAGGCGTTGCTTTTGAAGAATTGGACATCAGGTGTTGTCTTGGTGGGGGTTGTGCGGCTACTGCAAGGACTGTAACTCTGTAGCGAGACTTTTCTTTTTATTTCTTCTTCTTATTGTTTTTCGGCTGTGTGCATCCGTAATAGGTTTGGTTATTGCGTTGTTGCAGAGTCTGGGTGTAATTTGTATCTCCGCGATATTAATATACACTCTTTATCTAAAAAAAATCTCAGGGGCAGGGGTCGGGACATCGATCTGGACATGGATCATGCATCGTTTGGTGCACTACTTTTTTTCTTTTTTGAGGGAAATTTGGTGCAATACTTCAGTCACGGTGAGAAGTGACGAGCACATACCAGTCATTACTCCTTCCGTTCCAATTTAGTTGACTTGGATTTGTATAAATATGTTTAGTGTCTAGATACATTCATGTCTAGATAAGTGTATGTCAATTAATTTAGAACAGATGGAGTAGAAGATATTGTTTGATAATGGACATTTTATTACTCATAGCTCAAAATGATGCGAAAATATTGCACGCGATCTCTGCTTAACATGATGCACACATCACAACAAGTCCAAGCAAAAATAGAAGGTAAAGCCTAAGTAGATGGAGGTCTGATTTGAAGATTACTCCCGTTAGTTAAAAAAAGAGTCTCTCACTGTATCCTTCAACTGAGTAGACATCTCTGTAAAAAGGACGCGGAACTTTACGTGTTGTAGAGACAACCATAACCAAAACATATATGTACACAGAGAGATGACCTGCATTGCGCCAGATAGAAAAAAATTATAATTAAAAACCCTGTCATTTCTAGATAGACACGGCAAGCACTCCCACCTAAAAAAGGACTCAAAACAAATTGTGATGGATACCATGTAACCGGTTGACAAAATATTTACAACACTACGTACATGGCGGGTATAAGGTAGAAACTACTACTTGGGTAACTGAGTTGATGTTTTCTTTTCTAGAAAAGTCTTCCAAACTCCCTATAAGAAGCTTAAATAACCATCTAGGAGTACATTACACAGGGGAACCGTGTTTAATTGAGATCTTCGCGACCAGCTGCATTGACTTGTACCGAGCGAAAATTTCGAGGCGTGCTGCTCCCTTTTTTCACTCCTTGGGACATGCCCAGAATGACGAAAGGAGGGGGAAAATATTCCTCGGCTAGCTAGAGCAGCAGAGATTCTCCCGGCGACCAACCCTGGTGCGTGTGCGTGTGCGTGCAGGAGATGCGTTCCCTACAGAGGGACAGAGCCATGTGGGCTTCATGTGCGGTGCGGGTTCCTACCCTTGGATGTTTCTCCCAGTCCCAGCTCGCTCCGATGCACGTCTTCCTTCCTACACATCCGATCCTTCATCGTCGCGCACGCAGGTAGGGGCCCGGCTCCGGCCGACACGTAGGTAGAGGCGGAGAGCTGTTCTGACCTGAGTACCTGACCTGAGTACTTGCTAAGCTACGGGTTCGATCCATCCATCTGGTTAAATTTGGCGCGACGACACGCCGCGTCCTTGATGTGAATATTTCGGTTATTATTTGTTAATTTCTTTAGTATCGTTATATATATTGGAAGGAAATGTGGTAGTTATAATTCGTATAATTTGCTTAGCTTAAATTCATTTTAAAGCAATACATAATTGGAGGAAAATAAGGTTGCATTTTATCGAATTACTAATCTAATCAAGCACTTTTTTAAATGCAAGTACATAGTTAGAGAGTTTTAAGTTATAGTGCTTCCAAATATGTTAGGTATATATATAAATGGTCAAATATGTTTTGTTTTGGCATAATTTTCTTATTTAGCACCATAGTCAGGGAAATTATGTTATGGTTATGTATAAATATTAACCAATTTGAGGAATAATTTAAATTTTGGAAATGGACGTATTCGGGGAAAAAATTTAGGTTTAAAAATATCTAGAAATTTTAACCAATTTGAGCATTAATTTAAATTTGGAAATTGTTGTGTTCGGAAATATTTTTAGATTTGGAAATTGTTGGAATTCAAAAAAAAAGCTTATGATTGAAAAGGGTTAATTTTAAAAAAATTGTGCATATTGTGAAGTTATTTAGGTTCAAATTATTTTCAGTGCGCAAAATGGGTAGATTTGGATGTCGTTTCAAATTTGGAAGTATGCAAATTTGAAATTCCACTACATGTGATAAATAGTTTGATTTTTTTATTCGGTTAGTTTGATATATTCTTTTGTTCCTAGTTTGCAATTTTTTTGGTTATTTTGATAT
This sequence comes from Poa pratensis, assembly GCA_947311845.1. NCBI lineage: Eukaryota > Viridiplantae > Streptophyta > Magnoliopsida > Poales > Poaceae > Poa > Poa pratensis. Next base: position 10,083,995 of record CAMZMU010000071.1, read on the forward strand.
ATATATATGTTTTTTTCCCGGTGGGTAGATTTAAAGTTATCGAATTTGTAAAGTTTTTTCAATTTGTGTGTTTTGTGTGGAGCAGTAGGGCCCACCTGTAAGTTTTTTCGTTTTTTTTGGAATTTCCTGTGAAAAGAATAAACGGCTGACAGGCAGGCCCCATGCTGACGTCGTGCTGACGCCAGCAATGGCTAGCACTGCCACTGCCGTGGCGGCGAGGAGCACGGCGACGCTGCGCGACAGCGAGGTGGGGCGCGTATGCGAGAGCGCTGGATGCGGGGTAGGCAGATGCGGCGGCGCCGCTGCTTTGAGGTCGTCGGAGCGTCTTCGGCGGCTTCCGAACGCGGCGGCGGACAGCGATGACGCCGGCGCCGATTCCGAGGCGCGCACGACGGCCCAGCAAGCGGCTCTCGTGGAGGAGGGAGAAGCGTCGACGGCGGAGCTCGGGGTGCGCGTGGATTTGAACGGCGAGCGGCGGAGTGGCGAGGATGCGCGACGGCGCTGCCGGTGACTTGCAGCTCGCGCGCACGAGAGAAGGGGAGAGGGGCTTCTGCGTGTGATGTTTTCATAAGGGTCCAGGGAGTTTCCTAAATTTACGTCTAGGTCCTTCGCAGTGGGAAATGTAGGACTGCGGGGCAAGGTGTGGATTAGCGAGGGGTGTTTTTGTAAATTTGCCGCGGAGGTGGTGGTGGGATCGTTGGATCGTGAAGCAACGGCGCACGGTCGGAGTACTGTTCATAACTGTAGATGCTACAGTTATGTACAGTGAATTGGATCGCGGAGAGGGCTCAAAAGTTTGCGTCCTTTATATATAGAGGGGGAAAAAATTTAGGTTTAAAAATATCTAGAAATTTTAACCAATTTGAGCATTAATTTAAATTTGGAAATTGTTGTGTTCGGAAATATTTTTAGATTTGGAAATTGTTGGAATTCAAAAAAAAGCTTATGATTGAAAAGGGTTAATTTTAAAAAAATTGTGCATATTGTGAAGTTATTTAGGTTCAAATTATTTTCGGTGCGCAAAATGGGTAGATTTGGATGTCGTTTCAAATTTGGAAGTATGCAAATTTGAAATTCCACTACATGTGATAAATAGTTTGATTTTTTTTATTCGGTTAGTTTGATATATTCTTTTGTTCCTAGTTTGCAATTTTTTTTGTTATTTTGATATATATATATTTTTTCCCGGTGGGTAGATTTAAAGTTATCGAATTTGTAAAGTTTTTTCAATTTGTGTGTTTTGTGTGGAGCAGTAGTGCCCACCTGTAAGTTTTTTTTGTTTTTTTTGGAATTTCCTGTGAAAAGAATAAACGGCTGACAGGCAGGCCCCATGCTGACGCCAGCAATGGCTAGCACTGCCACTGCCGCGGCGGCGAGGAGCACGGCGACGCCGCGCGACGGCGAGGTGGGGCGCGTATGCGAGAGCGCTGGATGCGGCTGGACGCGGGGTAGGCAGATGCGGCGGCGCCGCTGCTTTGAGGTCGTCGGAGCGTCTTCGGCGGCTCCCGAACGCGGCGGCGGACAGCGATGACGCCGGCGCCGATTCCGAGGCGCGCACGGCGGCCCAGCAAGCGGCTCTCGTGGAGGAGGGAGAAGCGTCGACGGCGGAGCTCGGGGTGCGCGTGGATCTGAACGGCGAGCGGCGGAGCGGCGAGGATGCGCGACGGCGCTGCCGGCGACTTGCAGCTCGCGCGCACGAGAGAAGGGGAGAGGGGCTTCTGCGTGTGATGTTTTCATAGGGGTCCAGGGAGTTTCCTGAATTTGCGTCTAGGTCCTTCGCAGTGGGAAATGTAGGACTGCGGGGCAAGGTGTGGATTAGCGAGGGGTGTTTTTGTAAATTTGCCGCGGAGGTGGTGGTGGGATCGTTGGATCGTGAAGCAATGGCGCACGGTCGGAGTACTGTTCATAACTGCAGATGCTACAGTATGTACAGTGAATTGGATCGCAGAGAGGGCTCAAAAGTCTGCGTTGCTACAGTTATGTACAGTGAATTGGATCACGGAGAGGGCTCAAAAGTCTGCGTCCTTTATATATAGAGGTAATGCACGGGGACGGGGGAAACCACAGGAAGAGCACGCCCGTTCGGCGCGCGTCCGAACAAAACGCACGTTACGCTCCATCCTTCCTTCTCCTCTCCTGCTTTGCAGAGTAACATGCATGGGCGACAGAGGAACGTGTCAGTTTCATTTGTAGACTAAATAGTACTCTCTTCGTCCAAAAATAAATGTCTCAAGTTTGCTCAAAAGTGGAGGTATCTAGACATGTTTTATGTATAGATATGTCCACTTTTTGCCAAACTTGAGACACTTATTTTTGGACGGAGGGGATATTACGTAAATAGCAACGTTACTTGCTTGATTCAGTGAGTAGCTACTTGTAAACTGCTAGTGCTAGTTCGTAAACTGCTAGTAAACTACTAGCTAATCCCATATTTCTTGCTGTCCTTGATGAATTCAGTCAGCTACTCATGTCTTAATTTGTAATTGATCTTGTTGTCCAATTGTAGGTGTTGGTGTGTCAAGCACAGCATCAACAGTACAAGGATAAAGTGCTAGTGCTGCTGTTAGATCAAAAGATCCAGGATGGAAATATTCCAGGATGAATATGGTTACCTGGTTATGCATGTATTGCTTTTGGACAAATTTTTAGTGTTGAAAAGCCTGAAATCTTTAATATTTGGGTTATTTCTCGCCATTTTTTCATCACACTATTTTTTCACGTAACTTCGCTATATCCCGCTATATCTTCTGTAGCTTCTGGAGAATGGCCACACTATTTTTGATAGCACTCTATTTTTTTCGTTGATTGCATCCTGCCGATCCATGCATCCAGGATTCCAGATCCAAATCCATCTCGTCGCGCTCAAAGGCCAAAAGCGTTCCGAACATTTGGAATCATGATTAACCAAGTATGGAAAAAGTCCATTTAAACCCTGAATTCAGAGAGATCGAGCGGATCAAACTCTGTAATCGAAATTGCTAGCGTTTGCACCATGAACTATTGAATCCCAGTCTAAATGAACCTTGAACACGTGTTTCGGAGAAAAAAAATCAAAATTCAACATTGGCTCACATGTCATCTTCATCTTATTCCTATCTCTATATCCGCTTAGTGCCACGTCGGGAGGAGCACGTCCAAGGGCGTCGCTGTGTCGCGAGGGTTGTTGAGTCGAAGGCCGGGGGATGCGCCGGCTATGGGAGGTCGCGTTCGTCGCGGGCATGTGTCCACCTGTCGGGAACCCTATCGCGAGGAGCAACGCCTGGGGAGGTGAAGGTCATGGGCGTCTGATAACACCCAAGAGCAAGGGATCACTGTAGCACCTCTCAATGTGGAAGTAAGGTATCGATCCGCAGGAGTAAGAAGGAAAAGTTATCTATTCCCTACAACTAAAGTGTCACAAGTTTTAGTTGATTATGCACTAAACAAGTTTGGAGAACAAGGTGGTTGATGGATGGAAGTAACCGAGCAAGAATGTAAAAGTGTCCCAATCCTCTTCAATGCAAGAGGACAAGACAAATGGTATCAAGCAAAAGCTCTCAAAGAGAGAGAAAGCCCAATCACCTATGCAGCAAGAGGACAAGTAGGAACAATGGACATGGGTTCATGGGTTCACTTAATCCTCTCTCTCTCTCATCTATGGTGATTATCATGTTATAGATAAAGTACATATAATTGTCATGTTTTAATGGTAGCTTTTATAACGGCTACGTGTCCTAAAACACATAGTTGAAAGAAATACTCATTTGTGTTGCTAGTGTCACCCTCGTAAGGCTAGCGTGGTTGCTGTCACACCCACATCATACTTCTCCCTTTTTACCCCAAGATAAAGGATGTTGGACGGTACTGTGTCACTCAATACCTATGCCTTCTGTCACATTGGCCACCCAGTACCCACATACATCATACTTCATAATGGATAATATTCTAAACACTAGTGCAATGATTTATATTTCGTGTGTGTGACCACATCTCTCTCATCTATCTACACTTGGTGGTGTCAATCACCTCATGATAAAGATAAATAAGGCATTATGCATAAATCAAACCATCATATGCATCATAGAATATCTCCAAAGTATGACAAGTCATAAAAGATCCAACACAACAGTAAATGCATAACAAATATTATCTCACACCACAATATCCACCATGGGAATTACATAGATGACCGTAATCATGTTCAGCAGCTCATACGGTACTAATTAGTGAAGCTCAAAGAGAGGAGAGATACATAAGTTACCACCACAAACCCAAATCCAGGGGGTGGACTACTCCCCCTTCATCATGGTGATGATGGTGGAAAAGTTCTTGCTGTAGATGTCGATGATGAACACACCGGAGGGGGGTGGAGCCCTCCGGAGGTGACTCCGGCGGCATTTCCCGCCTCCGATCTTCTCCGGCGGCAGCCTTCTGACTCTCTATTTTGTGGTTCTGTGTTTCTCCCCGTCTCCTTCCAGAGAACATCGGGGGACCTTTTTTATAGGCGTTTTTAGGTCAAGACGGAGTCGGTGGAACAAAGATCAACGACAACGGAGCCTCGAGGGCCAAAAGAGTGGGCCCCACGCGGCCAGGTACTGTGGCTGCGTGGGCCACCCCCTTTTGGGCCTCAGGCCTCCGTTTGCTTGCTTCCTTCGCCCACATGTCTTTTTCCTTCCAAAAAATGACGCCCCTAAATTTGCAGGTGATTTGGACGACATTTGGGTCCCTGAAACATTAAAATACAAAACTAGGGTTTTCTGCCTGTGCAGGGTTAATTCCATAAAAATAGGAAATCATTAAGATATTTCCAAAATCATGATAAAACATTGATATAACCCTTATATGATGCAAATATGATTGGAATATGAGTGAATAAAGTGCAAAGTTCATGTATGAATTCTACATGCATCAGCGTCGAGGCCGAGGGCTGCCTTGCGTGCTGTGAGCAGCCTCCGCCTTCAGTTGATTCAACACTGGCGCCGCCACCGCGACTCTTCATCAGGTTGGAGTGACATAGCGGCGGAGGGTGCCACAGCCACATGGGTCGCTTCGGTGGTGTTGCGGCACAGCGTCTAGGGAGTGTCGCGCCGACCGTTGACCCTGTGTGAGGGCTCGCCGTTGGCCGGGTATGGAGCACGGGCGTTGCCGCCCGGTGCCTCGTGTCAGGAGTAGCGCAGTGCCGAGGTTCGTGTTTTTGTTGTCGGTGGAGGTCACCGCTGTTGTGAAAATCGAGCGTTGGGGAGAGAGATGGATTGAGATGGAATATGAATATGACATTGGGGACCATATAGTGAGAAAGTTGATACTCCTGGCCAGAAATTTTTTCTCGATGTGCCAAAAGGTTCAAGGTTCAATTTAAATCAAGATTAAATAGTTCAATGTGTAAACGATAGAGATTTCGAGTTCAGGGTTCAATTCGCTCAACCTCTATAAATTTAAGGTTTTATATATGGTTTTTTCCACCAAGTATTACTGGCAAGGTGGACCTTGACTTGCCGCCGCCGACCGACGCATGGAAGATGCATGCATGGCATGGCATGGTTTTCACCGGAGTGGAAGGACGAAACAAGTACGGGATGGACCGATTGGCCCACGCGGTGGGAAATAGACAACCCCGAAATGGCAGGGAGAAAAATGCTGCACCTGCTCGTGCTAGATGATGAATTTCCTATGGAGATAATGGTAGATGGTGATGGAGAGAGCCCTGGATCAAAAAGTTTTTCTGTTTGTCACAATCCCCATCCCAACTGTGATCCAATAATTTGGAGGAACCCCCCTCCGGTCTTATCCTCCACCAACCTACCTTGGCCTCAACCTCTCCTGTTCGCTAGACACAAATTTTGTGTGTGCATATCCTTACATAACATGAGTGCAATGTATCGATTTCCGTTTGCCAAAAAATGTGTCAATTTCATGAGCACCCAGCCAATTTCCATGAGGGCGGTAGAAGAACAAAGACACGCACAACTCGAGCCCACAGTCAGAGACACGCACAGTACTAGTATTAGCAGCACGCTGAGTTCACACTCTCACGGTCTCACCTGACACCGGAGCCGGCGTGCGCGCAGTTACGCGAGGAATCAATCACGGTAATTATCGCCGCGCGCGCGCCACGGCCTAATCAAAGCCGGGATTTAAGTGCACGCGACGACGCTCCCTAGACCATCACCATACCTGCGTGCGTCCTCTCTCTGCGCTCTTCTTCCTCTTCCCTTCTTTTCCTGCAGCCGCAGTGGCAGTGCTACAGTGTTAAGCAGAGCAGCGTGCGGGCCTCTCGTGCCCTCGTCTGATCTGAGGCGGGAAGGGATCCCATCGCGGTTGGGCGAGTCGCTGCTTCGTGCTTCGAGGCGTCAGTCAGGTAATGGAGGATTTCGGTCCCGTCTCCTCGGTTTCTGTATTTCTTTGGGCGGTTCTGCGGGGAGAGGCGGGTTTTTTTGGGTGCCGAATTCCGCAATGCTGCTGGGGTTTTGCTGGAATCCCTGCTCTCGCTAGCTTCCTCTGCGTCGCTTCGTTCGACGGCGGGTGAATTCCTCTTAAGTTTTCTTGCTTCCCGGAGGCGTATTCTTCTCATATGTTCATTTTTCGCGAGGGCCGCGCTTTGTCTGGTTTCGCTGAGGTGTCCAATTTCTTTCCATGCGGCGTTTGCTAGGAGAATGTTTCAAATACGTTGCAGCTTTTCTATGGGATGTGAAGCTGCTCTTTAATTTTGCTTTTGTCTGCTGCTAGAAACGCCGTCCCTCTTTTCAGTTCAGTCAGTCCATCCTTTGCTGTTCTTCAAAAGTGCTAATTTTCTCAATAAGTTGATTTTGTTGTCTTTCCTTTTCTTTTACCTTTTTTCCTTTCTCGGGTAAGTTGAATTTGCACTTTCATGAGAACTTTCGCAAAAAAAAGGGTTTGTTTGGCAGAAAGTAATTTCCATTTTTTTTCTATTCGCCAAACGGCAATTATACTCTTGAAATTTCTTTTCCTTGACCGAAAATTGCGGCCGTCTGTGGATGCAATTTTGGGTATTTTCTCCTCGCTCCGTATTTATTATAAATATCGATATCTTGGTGGAATTCTCGGTATTGTAGGAGATTTCCATATTTTGTTCTCCCTTTGACTTAGCTCTGCAACTGGTTTGGGTGGTTGGCATGTGATGTGAGCGAATATTAACACAGGCCGAGTTGTTGAGAAGAAGGTTGGTGTCCCTTGCTCCATGTGGTTTTGGGTATGAGGGTTTCAACCGCAGCTTGGATAGTGGGAATTTTGCGTGTGTGGAATCTTGACCCGAAAGGAAATGATTGGTGTTGGAATGGGCGCTAAATGTGGATGCTTCAAGTAGAATTGACTCGATGGATTAGTTATTTGCTTGGCTTCCAGTGATGGAAATTCTCCATTACAGGCAATGCACTTATGACTTATCCTAGATTGTCGCCTCTTTTGAAAGGAACACCGAGTGACTTTTGGTCTCTTGGGTTGTAGCTTAGCTTTTGAGCAGTACAGACTTTTTGATCCCGGGCATCAATGAACACTCAATTTAAAAAAATCGAAAATCTTATTTATGAGATTCAAAAAATTGTGAAAAAAATTCCGGGCGTAGCCGCTAGTATATTCCACGAACGTGTAAAATTTCGAATCCAAATACTTTGTATTTTGAGGTATACAAAAATGACAAATTATGGATCAAGATATGCCTATTTTCAAGTCTCTAAGTTTTACCAGATTTTGTTATTTTTATATAGCCCATAATATTAAGTATTTCAAACTGAAATTTTGCACGTTTATGTGATACACCATTGGCTACACCCGAGATTTTTTTTCAGAATTTTTTAAAACTCAAAAATATAATTTTCAAATTTTTTAAATTGGAGGGTTCATTGGTGCCCGGGAGCAAATAACACTTTCCGGCTTTTGAGTTCTTACTTGGGTGTGAACATTGCAAAATGTTTCTGAACACTTGTTCTTATGTCCTCGTTGGTAGTGTTAGGTCAACTTGCAGATGTTCTTGATCTGAATTTGCAATATTTTCCTTGTAGCAAACGAAGGTCTAGCCAGCTTTATTATTCATTTTTTTGGTTCACGTGTGGAATGTATTTCAGTTATCTTATCATGCCTGGTTTTATCTAATTTTGCAGGGTTTACCAACGGAATCTACCCAACCGTGATGAACTAGCGGCAAAATAAATGATGGCGACTGAGGTCAATCAAACTTTTTTCGCATGGTCACAAGGAGAAACAAGTGAAATGGGTGTTTCTCAAGTAAGTTATGTGAGGTGTTAAATAAGCATCTGAATTGTAGTTTTATGGTATATTATGGGAAATCAGATTTATTTCAACTAGAAATCCTGCTGTTATTATTCTGAAACAAATAATAATATTCCAACATGGCAAGAGTCTTCACCACCTAGTAGATTCACCTGCTTCTCTATGTTGTCTTCTACTTTCCTCAGGGAGTTCCTGTATCCCAGGCACTCAATCATGGTTCCATATCATTCGGAAGATTTGAATTGGAGTCATTATCATGGGAGAAGTGGTCTGTATTTACCAATGACAGTCGTAGTGAAGAATTTGGTAAGTTCAATGGTTTAGTTGCTCAGAAGAAGGCTTATTTTGAAGAGTACTACAAGAGGATAAGGGAACTTAAGGCTTCACAGCAGCAAATTCAGCAAACTGAACTTACCTTGGAATACAGTGGCGATGGTAGCGATTCTAGCCAAACAGGGGAAGATATACCGGCAGAAGATCTTGAATCTCCCACAGGATCTGAAACAATTGTGTATGATTATGTGAAAGAGGCTACACATGAGACCACCTCTGAGCAGGGCATGCAATGCTATCATGACCATGAAGATGAGGACTTCCATACTGAATTTGCCTGTGGCGTCAATTCAGATTCTGGAGATACTGAAAATGCAAGTTTTGGTCATGCCGGTATTAGAGCAGCTTATGAAAATGCAGAGTCTCCTAAAAGAATTATTATTGAGAAAGACCCAAGACGTAGATATGCTTCAATGATAATACCAAATCGATCAAAACTATTCCAGGCAGTCCTCTGGACCGCACATCTGTTAGTGAGGTAATAACAAAACCAAGTTTTCGTACAGTACTTTCTGAATCGCTGCTGCTTATCTTGTCAAAAACTTTGCTGCTGTTTTCTAATGTAATATTACTCGTCTTATAGAATGATGATATGATAATTTATGCGTGCTCTATTTTTAATTTACAATTTCGTACTCATTTTAATGTTTTTAGCTTGCTTTTTCCTGGATAGTTTTTAGCTAGCTGCATGAGCACATTTTTCGTGTTTATATCCCCGAGAACGTTGATGTCGTGGTGGTGTCACGGCAGATGCCATGGGTATGGCTTAAGTGTGGGCTCGCTTGGGCGTTGGGGGAACCGGGGAGGGTTTGCGTGCCTACGAAGCACGCATGAAGACCAAACAAGAAGAACAAAGCAAACCAAGAACAGCGAAGAACACCACGATGTACCCTGCTTCGGGGCCCTCTTGTGGAGGTAACACCCCTACTGCAGCTCTAGCCTACTCTCTTATATCTCAAGTGTTTACAAGTACAAAGCGCTCCTTGAGCTGTATGATGAACAATGGAGAGAGCTCCAGGTAGAAGATGAAGCTTGGGGGGGAAATGATGCTCACAATGGTCGATCCTCTCCACAGGAGGAGGTGGTGTTGCCTATATACAGTAACCGAATTACCCTTTTGCCCCTGGCCGCAGAGGACAATGGCATGGACAAGGAGAACAGGACAAACACTGGCCACTGTCACTCAGCCCAGCTCACCCTCTGTTCACCACAGGCTTATCTTTCCTCTTTGAGCTTAAGGCAGTGTAGACCACAGTAGCCTAGCCACTGCCCCTTTCCCGAATAGGCCGAGTCAGCGCCTAGGGGCTTGTGACCCGGAAAACCTGTGGCAGCACCTTGCTGTCTTCTGAGCCCCGGTCAGCAACCTTACAGTGCCCGTGACTTTTACTGACATTACTTGGCCCTGTGCATCATCCGAGTTGCCCTACCCGGGTCCTTCCTGACCGATCCGGATAACTTAGCCGGCTCTTCTTTCCTGGATCCGGTTAAACCTCACCGGATCCCCTTTGGTCTTTTCTTTCACTGGCTTGAAGTAGGACTGACCGAATCGCCTTGAGATCCGGCCCAAGTGACCCGGCTAACTTAGCCGGCTCTTCTTTCCTTGATCCGGTTAGACCTTAACTGTTCATAACACATCATCTTTGCCCTACCCGGGGGCAGCCCCCCGACAGTAGTCCCCGAAGCTGGTATGGTCCTACAGCCTCGGCTGAAGGGCCGTTCCAGATTCAAAACCAACATCACTAACCGGATCACTTCTAGCTGTCACCGAATTTTCCGGGACATTTGGCAGGAAAAGCCTGTGCAAAGCCGTATAACCCGGGTTGTCAGCTCGTTATCCGGATCCACCGGGTACTTGAGTGTGTTTGACCAGAAGACCACGTCTCCTCGTTTTCTCCGTTGACCGGCACATAGGATCCGCTCCACCGCTTCCAATTCTGCGGCGTGGCCACGTGTGCTTGAAATACACGGCCACAGCAAGCTGCCACAGAGTTCCGCGACGCAAGGGATCTAATCGTGCTCCGGTAACCGCGCGGTAGTGGGGGGCAGTTATCGCTGGAGGCTATAAAGAGGGCGCGGTGGTTTTTCCCCTTCTTCTTCCTCTCAACTCCCACTAACCCGCTCCATCGACGCCGCCGCAACCTCGCCATTCAAGGTTGCCGTGCCAGGGACGCACAGCGTACCAGAGCCCCATCGGAGCCGCGCCTCGCGCCCATCTCCGACGTTTCTCCGTCGAACTCCTCCTTCGAGCGACTCGCACTGTAAGTTCTTCCTCCTCTCGCCATAGCCACCGTGGCGAGTTCATACTCTCGGAATACACACACCTGTTCTTGGTAGATTGATGCGTATCTAAGCCCGTGTTCCTGCCGTAGCACACTCCGCAAATTTTCTGTCCAAGTTCCGCAATAGACTGGCCTAGATACACTTGTCCCCGTTGGAGCAGTTCAACCATGTTTTTACCCGTGATTTTCTTTCTTTTTTACCACCGCTGTAGATCTTCCCAACCCTAGAAACTTGCGGAAAGATGTTTGCGACTTCCAACCGCTTCACCTTCTCCACCGGACCCGGTTAACCCTACCCGGGATAGGATTAGCTGAGTCACCATAGATCTGATTCGGCTTTAATGTCATCCGATTCTTCTTTGGTCCCATGGATTCCGAATTTCCTGACCCGGTTATCCGCCTTTTTGCTGCAGGACTAATTCGGTTATGGCCAAACTTCCCCCTGGCAGATGGGAAGGATCTGATGTTACCAAAAACGATCTGGAATGGCTACGAGCCACCCGGCGTATACCGCCCCAAGCCATTTGCCGCCGACCCGGAAAAGAACTCGCACCGGCGCCCGAACCTGGTGAACGCGTGGTATTCATAGCGCATTTCGAGCGCGGGCTCGGGTTACCTGCCAGTGACTTCTTCCGGGCCTTTCTGGACTTCTTCGGACTGCAGCTTCACCACCTCCCGGCGAACGCCTTTGTCTCTTTATCAGCTTTCTCTTCCTTCTGCGAAGGCTATCTCGGTCTCTGGCCTAGTGTGGATATATGGGCAAAGTACTTCCACCTTCGCAAGCACACCATTCCAGGTACTAAGCCGAAACAGCTGACCGCTTGCGGTTCGGTTAGCATCACGCCAAGGCAGGGATCCGCCTTTCCCCGAGTCACCGGCCTAGACACGGTGAAGAAATGGCAAAGGACCTGGTTTTACATAAAGAGCGCTGAGGGCCATGACGCTCTTAACCTGCCCGAATTCAGGATGGAGCCGCCCGCAGCCGAACTGAACTTCGGTTACAATCCGGCTGAAACAATTGCTGAACTTCAGACAGTGCATACCACTCTGGAGGATTTTTTGAAGAAGGGTATGGTGTCTGACGACCTCGTCCGGACCTTCATCTCTCGCCGAGTCAGCCCTCTTCAAAGGCGTGACCACAAGATATGCCACACGCGTGGCGCACTAGATCCTACCCGGATCAGCAAACACGAGCTTGACAAAGCTTCCGTCTTCAGACGGGTAAACGCCATTGCTGCCAATGAGATGTCGGATAAATGGCGGTGGGGTGTAAAGCCATTCTACCGGGAAAAACTTCCTCCACAGGTTAGCTCACCACTCTCCGAATCCACTCTTACTTCATCCGAATAATCCTGGCCTGATCCGGATTCGCATTGTCTTTTTTGTAGCTGTTTGACCGTCAACTTATTGAAGACGGAGATCTTTCCACCAAGGCATGGACACCGGATCTCAGCCCGCCGCGCGAGGGCGAAGAGGATCCGGATTCGGATGACTACTTGCCAATTCCGCGTGCCAAGCCAGTCCGCAAGGGTAAGCAATCAGACATTCACCACCTTTCCGACGAGGAAGATGAAGATTGCTGCATCTTAGAACCCATCGACGCTATTCCGATTTCATGGAAACCACCTCCTTGTGTTCCAGCCAAACAAGATACTGGAGAGGCCTCTCGGAAACGCGCTGAGGCGCCCGAAACAGATGCCCCACAGACAAAAAGAAGGAAGAAGTCCGGCGACAAGCCAAATCGCGTCAAACCGATGCCCACCACCAAGGGGTAACATTGAGCGAACTTTATTTGCTTTCTTCCTCTATCAACCGAGTCATATCTATCCGAGTTAACCGTTTGCTTTACTTTATGCAGTGATGTCCTCATCACCGCGCAGACTCATTCATCCATCTCTTCTCCTATCCCTCCACTGGATACGGCCATGGAAACCCAATTTCCTGACCGAACTGCCACCTCACCAACGCGTGTCACCACTACCAATATTCCCCAGCCGACTCCCATCTCAGAGCCGGTTATCGACTTGGAGAGTGAGGAAACCTCGGCTCCAATCCGAGATTCAAGTTGGCCACGTCCTCTCAAGGAGCTGGAGAAGGAAAAGGCCAAGACATCGGCTACGTCCTCGCCTAAGCCTGATTCCCGCCCTGCTCCTGCAGCTCAAACTGCACTGAACCAAGAGCAGCAGAAGAAAAAGAAGCAGAAACAGCAACAGCAACAGCAAGTTTCCGAGAAGCAGCATAAGGAGCCACATCCGAAGCAGACTTCTGGTGCGTCACCGCAACCCAAGCCGACTCAAGTTGTCTTTGGCGCAACTTCCTCCACTCCGGATAAGCAAGTGATTGCTGTCAAGCAAACCACCGCTACCTCCTCTGCCATTCAATCCGGCCAAGCCAAGCCTAAGCTCAGTACTGCCAATGACTTTATTGAGGCCTGGAACGCCGTGGACCTTGCACCAGGCTTTTCCGCTGCAACACCGCACCCTGCTGGTCCTAGCCGAATGATGCAATCTCTTCATTCAGTGAAGGTTGCGTTTACTGCATCGCACCAAGTTTTCGAGGTAAGTTTGCCGAATCTTGCTTTTAGTTCGTCATGATCAAATAGTATACACCCAGTCCCCGAGATTCGGGTCGAACGACTGATACTCCTCCGAGTAAGAAAGTCATTCGGCTTGAATCTTTTAAAAAATTTGATCATGATCTTTTTCTTAACTGAAAAAACTGAGACCCCCAGTCCCCGGGTTTCTTTTTAACCGATTCGGTCAGTCTCGACCAATCTCCGAGATTTGTTTTGGCTCCACCTTGTCTCGGGTATCAGTCCCCGAGTCTCTTTTGACGCTATCTACTTTCTTTCAGGAAAGCACGGGCGCTCGCAGCGACCTCTTTAAGCAGCTTGCCAACCAGTACCACAAGCTCCAAAAATCATTTGATGCCTTGGTCCTCAAGATGAATAACAAAGAGGAAGAGCAGAAGCGTGCTTTATCCGAGGAAAAATCAGAAGTGACTCGGCTCCAGCGAGAGCTTGACCGAGTTGAAAAAGTGAAGAACAAGGTTAAAGGAGAGCGGGATACGCTGAAGCGTGAAAAAGATACTATCCAGAAGGAGCGGGATACTTTCAAAGCCGGACTTGAGAAGCGGGCCAAACTGGACCAGCAAATTCAAACGACCATAGCCGAATCTGAAGCCGAAGTCAAAGCGGCTAAAGAAGAACTTAGTGCTCACAAAGCGGCCAGTGCGAAATGGCTTGCTGCACTTGCTAGCCTTAATGATGACATGGATCGTAAGTTCACCGAATCCCTTTTTCTTTCTGCCCTTAACCGATACATATGCTTGTGTTCCTTCTTGCTGAACTCAGTATTAGCTTATTTGTTTGTAGGAGAGTTTACCAGCATCCGGCTTCAAGCCGCCAGGGCTGTGAGAGACGCCCGAGCTGAGAGAGCTAAATTAACCGAGGCTCCATTACCAGAGACATGGGACATCGAAGATCATATCACAGCACTCAAGGCTCGGATTGCTCCTTTGAAGGATTCCCATATTGGTCTGCTCAATGCAAGTCTCAAGGCTCACCGGATCTTATTTCCTGAAGCGCGGCAAGTTGTGCCTGTGGAGGAGCTGATCAGAGACCTGGACCAAGCCATGACCCGGCTACAGAAGTGGAGGTCTTCGTCCGCCCGCGCTGGTGCTGATGCAGCTTTGTTATTCATCATGTCTTGGTATGAGCTGATTGATCTTGCCAAAGTGCGCTCCTTTCGCGAGGGTTCTTCATGGGCTTCAGATCCCAATCGGATCAAGATCCGTGAAGAAGCCGCCAACTTTATGGCCGAATTTGCACGCACCAAGCATCTTGATCTGGAGGCTCCAGTCTACTCGGATGGAGAAGACACTGAAGAAGAGGAATCGGACGATGCCTCCGCTGAAGAATACGCCGATTCTGAGGGCGGGTCTGATGAAGAAGAAGAATCCAGCAAGGTACCAGCCTCCGACTCGGCCAAGCTCACCGAACAAACTCCAACCGAGTCTCGTGTGATTCCAGCCACTAACTTGACTGTGATCACTAAACAGGCTTCACCTGATCCGGATATTCCCGAATCCGCCCATCCTTCAAGCTCTCCAGTCAAGATTACTTCCGAAGTGCCACCATCTTCTGAGTCTGCTCCAGCAACAGAACCTCCCGTAACCGCGTCCACTTCAACCGAAGCACCCGTGGCTGAAGCCCGTGCCCCCGAAGCTCCGTTAACCGAAGCTCCTACCACAGGAGTTCCTGCAACCGAAACTCCTATGACCGAGTCCGCCGCGACCGAGTCCGCTGCACCCTGAAGTACTTAACAAAAACATTAAATCCCCGGTATGCCGGGAGCAGATGTAATAGACTATTTTAAGTTCTTTCGAGACTATGTTTATCATGCTTAACGCGATCCGGACAAGGTTTATGTTGGATCATCTCAAACCGAGTCCCCGAGTTTGTTTTCTTGTTTACTACTTTGGCCAAATCTTTGCTCTTGTCTACCTCTTTGGGTGTTTTGACAGTCGAGTCACAAGATAGGAATCATAGCATACAATACTTGAAACGCACGAGTTGTGGTTTAGAATCATTCAACATAAACGAAAAAAGAAATAACAGGGGTTAGTAAACGACATGTGCCGAATCGGTTTTGGACCGAGTCCCCGTGTCCATTTTCATGTTTCCCATATTCCTCATCTCTGCTCTTGACTACCATTTTGGTGTTTGTCAGTCGAGTCACGAGATCAACAACACAACATACATTACTTGAAGCTTAGAACAAGGTTCAAAGCGATTCGGCACACGAACGGCAAAAAACAAAACAGTAATAAACAACACATGCATAAGGACGAAGCAGTCTCCGAGTCCAGACTCGGATTACCGCGATTTCATTCATGATAAATTGAAATACATACATTGCGCCCTTTAAGAGTAGAAGGGTCGAAGCAGAGCTACATTCCAAGGTCGCTTGGTTTCCTGTCCGGGTTTGTCCAAGCCATCCTCCCTTGATTCCTGTGCATCTACAAGGTAGTACGAATCATTGTGCATAGCCTTGCTCACAATGAATGGTCCCTCCCATGGAGGTGACAATTTGTGTCGGCCTTTGCTGCGCTGCACCAGCCTCAGCACTAGATCACCCTCATGAAACACTCGAGGACTGATCTTTCGGCTATGATAACGCCTGAGATTTTGCTGGTATATTGCTGTCCGAGACAGGGCCAATTCTCTTGCTTCCTCTAGCAGATCCACTGCATCTTCCCGGGCCTCCTTTGCCTCGGTTTCAGTGTACATTGCCACCCTTGGTGCATCATATTCTATGTCAGTGGGTAGGACAGCTTCTGCCCCATACACCAGAAAGAATGGCGTATAGCCTGTCGACCGATTCGGTGTAGTCCTTAGACCCCATAGAACTGATGGGATTTCATCTATCCAGCACCCTGGAGTTTTCAACAATGGTTCAATGAGACGAGCCTTGATGCCGGCTAACACTAGAGCATTTGATCTTTCCACTTGCCCATTGGACTCTGGATGTGCCACTGAGGCTATGTCTAACCGGATCCCCTTATTCATGCAGAATCGGGCAAACTCTCCGACAGCAAAGTTTGTGCCGTTATCCGAGATGATGCTATGAGGGTATCCGTATCTCAAAATGATTTCTTTCAAGAAGATTACAGCCGAACGGCCATCCACTTTCCGTATTGGTTTCACCTCTATCCACTTGGTGAACTTATCCACCATCACCAGCATATGTGTCATGTTGCCCCTAGCCGGCTTGAAATCTCCCACCATATCCAAACACCACACCGCAAATGGCCAAGTAATAGGAATTGTCTTCAGTGCCGATGCGGGTAAGTGTGTTTGCTTAGCAAATCTCTGGCATCCTTCACACCTGCGGACTATGTCCTCCGCATCTGCATGAGCAGTGGGCCAATAAAATCCATGCCGGAACACTTTAGCCACCAGGGCTCTTGTACTGCAATGATGTCCACATTCACCTTGGTGTATCTCTAGGAGCATCTCCTTGCCCTCTGCTGGCTCCACGCAGCGCTGCAACACCTCGGTTACACTTCTTTTGTATAACTCCTTGTTGATGATGGTATAAGCCTTGGATCTCCTCTGGACACGCCTAGCCTTGGTCTCATCGCTTGGCAAGCTTCCTTCCTCGATGAACTTCATGATCTCTTCAGCCCACTCTGGTACTGGATGCAAAGGGAACAAGTGCTCATTTTCTTCCACAGGTTTGGCCGCCATTATCTCTTCTATCAGCTTCTGTCCATTCCCCACAATCCGGTTAGCATCATCATCTCTACTCCTCTTTCCCAAGACTCGGTTAGCATTTTCCGAATCTGCGTGAGGAGTCCCCGAGTCCGGGCATGCAGTCCCCGGGTCTTCCTCGATATACTCAACGTCAACATTCATAGGAATAGCTTCGGATTCTTGCTTGGGAATAAAAATCGACTCGGAATCAGGCGACGGTTTGATTGAAGGCACCCTTAGATGATTCAAGGATATTCCAGGTGGGATTGCCTCCCTAGACGACCCGAGTTTTGACAGAACATCTGCAGCTTGGTTTTCCAGCCGAGGTATATGCTTGTATTCACAGCCTTCAAAAAATCCCGAAATTTTCTGAACATGAAACCGATACAGTGCCATATTGGCATCAAGAGCATCCCAATTTCCAGAAGATTGCTGTACGACCAAATCCGAATCACCGAAACATTCAATTCGGCGAACGCCGATGTCCCGAGCCACATTAAGCCCATGGATCAGTGCCTCATACTCGGCTACATTGTTTGACGCTGAGAAATGAATCTGCAATACATATCGCAATTGATCCTGTTTTGGTGATGTGAGCACCACTCCAGCACCTAGCCCGATTTTGCATTTGGAACCGTCAAAGTGCAACCTCCAGTAATTGTAATCCGGTTTAGGTGGCTCATATTGCATCTCAGCCCAGTCACAAAGGAAATCCGGCAAAGCCTGAGACTTGATAGCATCTCTTCTCTCATAATGCGGTGTGTAAGGAGACACTTCTATCGCCCATTTGGCAACTCGGCCAGTTGCATCTTTGCACCCAATGATCTCCGCAATTGGAGCTTCACATACCACTGTAATCGGATGCTCTTGAAAGTAGTGTTTCAACTTCTTGACCGCCAGGTACACACCATATGTCATCTTTGGTAGTGAGGATAATTTTGCTTCGAAGTTGAGATCACCTCACTCAAATAGTACACCGGCCTCTGCACAGATTTGCCCTCTTCTCTCTCTACCACAATGACCACACTTACGACCCGGTTAGTGGCCGCAATGTAAAGCATTGGCTCATTCGGCAAAGGTGATGCCAAAACTGGAGCAGTGGACAACATCTTTTTAATTCGTTGAAAGCCGAATCTGCTTGGGGTCCATGTGAACCCGGTGCTCTTTTCATTAACTGATACAAGGGCAAGGCTTTCTCTCCTAGCCGACTCACAAACCGCTCAACGAGGCTAAACACCCGGTGAATTTTTGTACATCTTTTAGACATTTAGGCAATTTCATTCTTTCTATGGCTCGGATCTTAGCCGGATTCACCTCAATACCTCGGCTCGATACAAGGAAACCAAGCAACTTTCCAGCTGGGACACCAAAGGTGCACTTGTCCGGATTCAATTTTAACCGATATTTTCTCAAGTTCACAAATGTTTCCTCGAGATCCTCGAGGAGAGTACGTTTTTCTTTTGTTTTGATGACAATGTCATCCACATACACCTGCACATTTTTACCCATTTGAGAATGCAAGCACTTTTGCATACATCTCTGATAAGTTGCACCAGCATTTCTCAAACCGAAACACATGACACGATAGCAATACGCCCCATACGGGGTAATAAAAGCAGTCTTTATTTGATCTTTAGGGTTCAGTGGTATCTGGTGAAAACCAGAGTACGCATCAATAAAAGACAACAACTCACACCCAGCAGTAGAATCGATCACTTGATCAATCCGAGGTAAAGGAAATGGATCCTTCGGACACGCCTTGTTTAGGTTGGTGAAATCGATGCACATGCGCCACACCTTGACCACAGCTGGTTCGTCCTTCTTCTTCTCTACTAGAACTGGATTAGATATCCAGTCCGGATGCAACACCTCCATAATGAATCCGGCTGCCAGTAGCTTAGCCAGCTCATCGAGCACCACCTTTCTTCGATCATCTGAAAGCCGCCTAGTCGGTTGCCTAACCGGTTTCACATCCGGCCTGACAAACAAAGAATGCTCTGCCAACTCCCTCGGAACACCAGGCAGGTCCTTAGCTGACCATGCAAAGATATCCCGATTCTCACGGAGGAAGTGACAGAGCGCGCTTTCCTATTTCTCACCCAGCCCGGCACCAATGATGGCCAAGCGCTCCGGGTTCTCCGGGTCAATGGGGATCTTCTTCGTCTCCTTGGGCACCTCAAATGTTGCACCCGCATCCGGATTAGTCATGGCCAGCACGCCGAGCTGAGCTGACTTCGCCATTGCCACCACCTCGTGCATCTTGCTCTTTTCAGCTTGTATCACCAGTGATTCAGCTAAGTTAGAACCAACTGTAGCACACTGTATGGCCTTCTTGTAGTCTCCCGCAACGGTGATAACACCATTCGGGCCAGGCATTTTCATCTTGAGGTAGGCCACATGAGTAGATATCATGAACTTGGCTAATGCTGGCCTGCCAAGCAGAGCATGGTATGGGCTTTCCAAATCCACCACCTCGAACTCGAGACTCTCAAGCCTGTGATTGTCCCTGGTACCGAACAACACATCTACCCAGATCTTACCCATGGGGGAACAAGATACCCCGGGTACTATGCCATGGAAAGTACAGCTGCTCTGTTGCAACTGATTCGGCGAAATACCCAACTTGATCATTGTGTCCCGATACATGATGTTTATGGCACTGCCATTGTCGACCAAGACTCGGCTAAATTTCACGTTCAGCTTGGGTCCAACCAAAGTTGGATCCACCACCAGTGCATAGTTCCCTGGGCTTGGCATGATCCTTGGGTTATCCGCCCTGCTCCAAGTGATCTCCTGCTCAGACCAGTTCAAGTACTTTGGAACTGCTGGCATCACGGCATTCACCTCCTTTGCTCGTCTCAACTGACTTTTCTTGTCAGTCGGCTCGGTCACGAAAACCACATAACTCTGATGTGCTTCCTTGTAATCATTCCCAGGGTATCCACCTTGCCTACTTGGGCCATCACCATTGTCACTGCCTCCCATGTTCACCAGGTTAACCGGCTTCGTTGCTGCTGGCCTTGGAGTTCCAGCGTTGACCGGGGTCGCATTGGCTCCGGTTAGCGGCATGTTTGGCCTGAAATTCGGTCTAGGAGCACCTCTTTGAGGTGGTCCTCTTTGACCTTCCGCCTGAATGCGGTGATGCCAACTACAGTTCCGGGTCGAATGATTAGCCGGTTTGCGCGGATCGGTGGTGTGATAACAGCAAGGCCCATCTAATCTGGACTCAAAAGTTAGAGGTGGACTTGGTCCCTCCCACACTTTCTTCGGCCAAGCACCTTGATTCGGCCTCCAAGCTGGACCATCAGTTTTCTGCCTCTGCGCATCTCCTCCACCGGGTTGATCCATGTTTACCGCAGCAACTTGATCAGAACCGTATCTGTAATCCGGATCTCTTCTCTTGTAACCGAATTCATGTCGGTCACTAGGCCTTAATGGTCCAACTCGGTTATTAACTGGTTGCCTCCTGTTTGCTCCCACTGCATCCAATGCGGGCTGTGTTGGATCACCCAGCGCATACGTGTCTGCTATCCGGATCATATCTGCCAGGGTTTTCGGCATATCTCTTTGGAGTTTCTGCCAAAGTGGTGTACCATGCCTGCATCCCTGTGCAAACCATGAAATGGCCTGCTCCTCCACTACACCTTCGCAAGAATTGCGCATGTTGCTCCACCGAGTCAAATACTCTCGGTCTGTCTCCCTCTCTTCCTGCTTGCACGCAGCCAGGAGCTGAGGTCGGTTTGGCCTCTTGTAGGTGCTGGAGAAGTTGCTGTTAAACGCCTGTTCCAAATCCATCCAACAATTGATACTACCCGGTGGCAAGTTATTCAGCCAGATCGGGCTGGACCTTCTAACATATGCGGGAGATACCGGACCGCCCATCGGCGATTGCCCCCCGCAATGTGCACTGATGATACATAGTCCGTCAGCCAATCCTGTGGCTTGGTGCTGCCATTATACGGCTTCGTGTTGCGGCCGAGCTGAAACAAAGGCACACTTGGCTCATTCATTATCCGAGGTCCAAAGCATGGTGGACCCGGTGGGCCCTGCTCTTCCAGCTTCTCGGACTGGTAGATTCTGTCCAATTTGAGACGCTGATCATCCGGATCCAACATCCGAGGCCCCAGTCTCGACGCCAGTGCATTGTCATACGTCTGGTATCCGGCTCGCGCCATAGCCGAATTGCCATCGTCATAATGGTAGCCCACCTGGCCACCACTCTGCTGCTGCACCTGTGCCATCATTTGCTGTCCGGGGTGGCGAGGCGGTTGACCTCGGCCAGCCGAATTCTCCCTTCCAGTACCCGGATTGCCTTGACCACCACGGTTTCTGCCTTGTCCGCCTTTTCCTTGGGCTGCAAGTTGCTTGCTTGCGTATACCGCATCATAAGTTTGCAGCTGCTTGCTCTTACCCGAGTTCACACTTTGGGCTCGGTCAATCCCAACATGCGGAGAGGACGCTTGCCCCTTAGACTTCTGGCTAGCAGCCCTAACCGAGACAACTACCCGGGAACCACCAGCATCCGGATTAGCTTTCCTGTAGGCCTCATTCTGCCTGTTGCACACATCCACTAGCTCATTCACTCTCTCCGCCTGCTTGCGCCAAGCATCCCCGGTCAGGTTACTTAATTCAGCTCGCGCTGCTGCTGCAGCCCTAAGATTCTTAGCCGGGGAGCTATAAACCGGCTTGCCTGTTCCGGACCTATGACTAGTGGCTTTACTTGAGCTCGAACCTGCAGCTCTGGCCAACTCGTCGTTGAGGTCCTTGCCTCTGTTACGTAGCTCGGCTTTCTTGCGCGAGCGGTGCACTACAGGAGTAAAGCCATCTGTGATACCATTGGCAGCATTGTATTCTCTCAGGTCTCTATCAAACTCTTGCCTAGACTCTATCACTAACCGAGCCTCTTTTTGCAACCTCAGGCGCTCTGCCTCTAGCTGAGCTACAGTAAGATCAACATTTGCTCCAGGAGCCACTGGCCGAGCTAGCTTTTCCAAGATACCCTCTAAGGAAGCACCCCTGCTTGACGTGCCAAGGGGACCAACCGGATCGGGTTTCTCCTTAGGGAACTTAGCTGTCCGAGTCGGCATGTCATCCGGATCGACTGGCGTGGCCAGCTCCTCTGGCACGCTCGTGCTGGCACCTCCTTTGCCTGCAGCAGCGTTTGCGGCAGCCACCATGACCTCCACGCTGCTCCCAGGGCGAGCGCTACGCCCTCCGCGAGCTGCGCGGAAAGAGGAGGATCTGCAGCCACGAGCACCTGCGCCGGGTACTCGCGAACTGGCTCGGTGGCGACGTAGGTGACGAAGCTGCCCAGCGTCATGAGGAAGCCATCCGCGGGGAAGGGCTTGTTGGAGAAGCACCCCGCGTTGTCGCTGATGAAGTTGAACTCGCCGAGCTTGCACACGAGCCCGGAGAGGACCCGCTCGCCGGCACCAGTGACGGAGCCCGTCCGGATGGAAACCCCAGCCAACGCCAATGCTTGCCCCACGGTGGGCGCCAACTGTCGTGGTGGTGTCACGGCAGATGCCATGGGTATGGCTTAAGTGTGGGCTCGCTTGGGCGTTGGGGGAACCGGGGAGGGTTTGCGTGCCTACGAAGCACGCATGAAGACCAAACAAGAAGAACAAAGCAAACCAAGAACAGCGAAGAACACCACGATGTACCCTGCTTCGGGGCCCTCTTGTGGAGGTAACACCCCTACTGCAGCTCTAGCCTACTCTCTTATATCTCAAGTGTTTACAAGTACAAAGCGCTCCTTGAGCTGTATGATGAACAATGGAGAGAGCTCCAGGTAGAAGATGAAGCTTGGGGGGGAAATGATGCTCACAATGGTCGATCCTCTCCACAGGAGGAGGTGGTGTTGCCTATATACAGTAACCGAATTACCCTTTTGCCCCTGGCCGCAGAGGACAATGGCATGGACAAGGAGAACAGGACAAACACTGGCCACTGTCACTCAGCCCAGCTCACCCTCTGTTCACCACAGGCTTATCTTTCCTCTTTGAGCTTAAGGCAGTGTAGACCACAGTAGCCTAGCCACTGCCCCTTTCCCGAATAGGCCGAGTCAGCGCCTAGGGGCTTGTGACCCGGAAAACCTGTGGCAGCACCTTGCTGTCTTCTGAGCCCCGGTCAGCAACCTTACAGTGCCCGTGACTTTTACTGACATTACTTGGCCCTGTGCATCATCCGAGTTGCCCTACCCGGGTCCTTCCTGACCGATCCGGATAACTTAGCCGGCTCTTCTTTCCTGGATCCGGTTAAACCTCACCGGATCCCCTTTGGTCTTTTCTTTCACTGGCTTGAAGTAGGACTGACCGAATCGCCTTGAGATCCGGCCCAAGTGACCCGGCTAACTTAGCCGGCTCTTCTTTCCTTGATCCGGTTAGACCTTAACTGTTCATAACACATCATCTTTGCCCTACCCGGGGCAGCCCCCCGACAGTTGATGTTTTGGCAAAGTCATAACACAGTTTGCGCGAACCATTTCAGAGGCCTGCTTCAGTGAAGCCCAGTATGACACAAAACCAGAAAATTAAGACAGATAATGTTCGTAGCGCGAATGTGACACCTCAAAAGACTGGTGGAGCCGCACGGACTCGCAAACCTACAACAAAAGAAGCTCTCGAGGTTACAGGTGTCAGAAGACCCTCCTCAGCATCTGCGCGAATGCCCTCTTTGGGACAGCGGCACCAGATCACCAGGGCAAGTGTTAAGAAGCCTGCAGAGCTCTCCAACCCACAACGACCTTCCTCTGCTGAAAGACGCCCTGTCACCAGAGAGCGTGCACAGAAGCAATCCACTGTCAGCACTCCATGCCGGCCTTCTACTTCTGAAAGACGCCCTATCAGCAGAGGGAATGCAGCAAAGCATGCTGATATTGGTACTACATGCCGACCGTCTACAGGAGAAAGACGCCCTATTACCAGGGATAGTGTTCAGAAAATGGATCCGAGAACGTCTAGCAAGACGAGATCGTCTGCGTCTCATCCAATGGTTACAACAACCTCAGTGGTATGTTTGGGCCTCTTCTCTTGTCATAGCAGTAACCAAAGCACCATATAATATGATACTCCCTCCGTTCGGAAAAGGATGTCACAAAAATGAACTATAGGTAGACCATTTTTGTGACATCCTTTTCCGAACGGAGGGAGTAGTTAATACTGTTGTAATGTGCGTTTATGCTCAAGTCTATGTTTTGTGTCGAAGCATAGTGGCATTAAATCTCTTATAATTTACTTCCTCGTACAGGGTATTCTGAAAAAGGCAGCCCCTGCAAATGCTACTAAAAGTACCAAACCGGAATCAAGAAGGTTACTCTCTGAACATTTTCACACATTCTTGGAAGTTTTGCCTTTATCCTCTGTATTTAACTGGATTGTTTTTCCTGCTTCAACGAACAGCAATACCAGAGGATTGAAGACTTCAACCTTAGACAGTCACTTAACCAGGCCAAAAAGAACGGGATTGCAAGTGTCAAGGTGCTAATCTTAAGTAGCGTTAGAATGTATAAGAAGTTTCTGAATTCTGATTTTCCAAACTGGTTCAACCCTTCATTCCTGACAATAACTTCTCAATTTATAGCTCGGTTAACTTCCTGCCATCGAAAATGTTGAGTTCTAGTGTTGGAGAACCAACTTTTGCGAGGCTGAAAAAGAAAGATGTAAGTAGCACAAACACTCTCTTATACTCTGCATCATGCATCATATGACTATATTCTATACTTTAGAACAGTGAACAAAAAAGTATGATAAGATTAATAATAAAGGCAGGTTTGGCAACTAGCTATTACGAGTAATTATACAAGTAACACTGATATAGTGGCCCCAAAGGGACTAGTTTCTTCTTCGTAAATTCTAGTAGTCCTAACAGAAACTTGCATTAAAAACAGATTATTAGGTAATACTGGATTACTGATGACTGAAACAGTTGTGTTCAGTTGTCACGTACTAACATCTACTCTGAACTTTGCTTAGTCTAGGTTTCCCTAAACGCTATGATTTTAAGGGGTTGTTATCATGCTGTCGGCTGACACCTCCCATAAAGCCTCTGCAAATAAGTGTTACTGAAATGAGGCCCCAAAGGGACCAGTTTCTTCTTCGTACATTCTTGTAGTCGTTGTGAAACTTGGTTTAGAAACAGATTATTAGATAATACTGTATTACCGATGACTGAAACAGTTGTGTTCAATAGTCACATACTAACATGTACTCTGAAATTTGCTTAGTCTAGGCTTCCCTAGACGCTATGATTAAGAAGTGGTTGTTATCATGTTGTCAGCTGAAACTTCCCATAAAGCCTCTGCAAATAACTGATTTTGAAATGAGGCCGTGAAGGTACTGGCACTAACAGTCAAAATTAACTCGCTAATGATCATAATGACCCTTTGTGCAGGGCATTCAGGGGACAGTGCAATCTCGAGCATCCGCGTCAAAGAAAGCAACTCCTTCGCAGCCCAGAAACGCCAAGCCTAGGGCTCCAAATGTACGACCTTCTTTCGTGGCACATTATCCATATTCCCACAGTTTAAGATATCCATCTATTATTATATATAACGTCACTTCATGCCTCGAGATTACGTGCTGACCTTGTTACCCACTCCACAGCCACCGACACCGCCACCTCCACCACGTCGTCCATCGAGATCAACGAACAAAGCAAGCGCCAACGACTCATCAATTGGTGGAAGAAAGCCAAAGTAAGCTGCTCATCATGAACACTGAAAAGCTATGTTATGATGCCCCACTGGTGTCAGCACAAACTACTCAAACACTACATTATTTTTACAGTCTTAATAACTCGGGAAATCTCACCCATCCAAATGACCAATGCAGGGCCTCGACACAACAATGGCATTGATGCAAAGGGGGTGTTGATTCAAGCTAGTGCTCTGCAGAATCGATGGATCCGTGAAGCAGGGGCTTTGCGAGCTGTACGAGTTCTTAGCATGATGTTTCTGCGTATCGATCAGCACTTGCTGGGTTCCTCTGCGTTCTTACAAGAGTATCGTGTGTAGCTACATGTCTCATATCCACTAGTGCATATAGCATCGTTCTCCAAGGGAGTTAGACCATTGTATATACGTCAAATAAGTGGTGTTCTAGATACTTGTAAGATTAGCCAAAGAAAAACAAATGTGCTATGGTCCGTGCACTTTATATGGTGTATATATCATTGGTGACGACCATTGAAAATATCTGCATTACAGCATTAGTGCATGAGAAATTGAGAATTAGAAGTGATGACACCACAAGTCCCCTACCTCCTGGGTTCCTGGCACGGCCTATCGTACATAGGATTTGATCTTTTGTCAAACGATGAAACATGATATGCTCGATCCACCGCCGGACTGGGAGAGTAAAGCGCTCTCGGTCGGCCGCGTTCTCCACCTGATCGGCGTACGGCTCCACCTTGGAGAAACAGCCAGGGCTTTCCTAGAGGAGGCGGGGCAGAGCGGTCGTACGAGGTTGGAGGGATGGCGATCGAGGACGAGGACGAGGAGGCGAGGATCCGATGGTGGCTGTACGCCTGCCCGC
Organism: Poa pratensis; assembly: GCA_947311845.1. Lineage (NCBI taxonomy): Eukaryota > Viridiplantae > Streptophyta > Magnoliopsida > Poales > Poaceae > Poa > Poa pratensis. Next base: position 10,110,622 of record CAMZMU010000071.1, read on the forward strand.
GAAAGCGCCGTCTCCTCTCGCCGGACTCGTCAGGGTTGTACAGCCCCAGCCATCATTAGCCAGGATACCACGGCACGATCGATCCCGGCCGTGACAGTGGGATTCCGTCGCGTTCTTGTCTGAAACTCGATTCAGATGTGCATCATGTGCTGCAATTGCATACACGAACAGCGTTGGATTGGGCTATCTTTCGCTTGTATCGTGGCCCAGCATTGCTCGCTGTCGCTGGCTGCAGCCACGAATGATCGGAACTACTCGGAAATCCAGTAATTGCTTCCGTAGCGGCATTTGCAATCTGGGACGCTGACTTTTTTTTCTTGAGAAACGGGGGCTCTCGCGGCCTACCACAACCCACGGCCCACCGGAAACGGCGAACACGTACGGCCCGGTCGCTCTCCCACCAAAGCGCGGCCGACTGCCACCATTCGCCTTCGCTGGACCTCACTCACTGCGTGGTGGACCCTACTGCTGATCTCGCTCGGGCGAGGGAGCGAAGCAGCAGCCGCAGCCAAGGTGGGCCCGGAAGTCAGCGAGGGCGCTCATCCAGGAGAGTTCTCGGTGTGCAGAAGCCTGCGAGACGTGGCAGCGATCGCGAGGCTGCTTTGGGGCCCCCGTTTCAGCCTCCAGCTAGATGGCGGGGCCAGCTAGAGCTGTCGGTATGTCCTCGGCAGTTTCTCTTGTATAGAAGCACTCTCCGTGGGATTTCACTAGGTGCACACTTTGATTACGTGTAAACAATGTTCTTAGGGGTGAATATTATATTTAGTTGATATGGTTCTTTTCTGGGAACAAAATGAAATAATACTTAACTAGCCGGAAATTACGACATAATATTTTAATCTTACATGCCTACTCATTTGGAATTGCATTTACATGTCGGGTGAAACTTAGTCGGTCAGTTTAACCTTGGTATAAAATTATCATATCCTTTATGAGTCAATACATAAGTATACTGTGAAACCAATCTTTTGTATCTTTACAGTACTCACTGTTTTACCTAGTGTTGCCAAATAATAATACTCCAGAACCTGTTTAGGTGGAACAATCTAGCAATATCTCACACAAAAGATATGGAAGATATAAAAATTGTGCACATTTATCATGCATTAAATGAGGTATCAAGTAATCAAGCACCCGTTTGCCACCCTCGTGCTACCTCCATTCCAAGATATAAGGCGTATTTCATCTTCTTTGACCAAGGGTTTGACCATAAATTGGTTCACCGTGGTCTTCTTCTTCCTAGCCCAAGGCGGTGCAACATGACAAATTTCGTTGAGAGGAATCAGCAATAAATTAGTCTATTAATATGTAATATAAGTGACATAAAATTGATATCATTGTACTCCTATTCAAAAGTATTTTACTTATTATTATGATTTATATCACATGAGTCCCATGTTAAATGCATAATTTTTTTGTCAAAGTATGGGTCAAAGGAAACGAAATACAACTTATATTTTTCAATGGAGTACTATCTTTTCTGTCATTTCATATTCTCATATATTTTTTTGTTCGCCGTTCGCCAGGTAACAAATGTGCTATATAGACTGCTCGCCTCGTCGTTCAAACAGTTATCAACAAACACATCAAATAATCAACTATGTGACCTTTAAGCCCTTCTCTCAAATCTCAGTTGTTGATAATTGGAGGCATAAAAGGGAGAACACAAAAAAATCTCACAAAATCAAAGAATGATTGATGCCAATAATGTGACACAATTAAGAAAAGTATGAGATATACATTCTCGATAACTCACTAATACTAGCAAGACAATTATACTACACTACTAAAACGAAAATATAAGACGAAACGTAATTTACAATTGCATGCTTAATTAATTCACTATACTTTCGTTTATCCATTATGGAATATGTAGGAAGGTATGGCTACGTACTCTTACGTGCAAGGCGGATCGGGTTAATGTCTATAGACCATATGAACCTTGGTCATAGATTTGAACAGACCCACTTTTTAGGACTGAAACAAGAAAGATTGGAATAAAAGAGAGTGAACAGATGAGCACCAACTCACATTTGTATAAGTAGAACATGCATCACATAGGATATATGAAACATACATCAGTTCAAGAAAAAAAAAAGGCATGTAACATACGCTATTATGCAAATGGGGGATTGAATCATGCATTTTCACATCACTATCGTCTTTCGCGTGACATAGACATTTTTTCTTACTAATGTGGTAATCAACACATGATCTTTATAGAGTACTCACCTCCCTAATTGATAAGCACATATTTGATGTAGAAGTTCATGACCATAGCTAGTTTTAACCTACAAAGGTTGGATGCGACTTGTACATTGGAGAAAGAAACCTGAATCTGCAGGAACCTTGTCCAAATATTCACATAACCTAAAAAAGGACAACCCTACACCAACCATTCAGAATTAGGGTAAACCATAGGGTCCTTTTGCAAATCCTAGTGAACTCACCAGATAATCTGTGGAAAGAGTCCCTTGTAGTCTCACTTCATAAGCATGTCGCTAAATGGTTTGAACAAAGATCTCCCAAACGGATGTGGGAGATAGGGTTTTCTAACCAAGGACAATCCCCCTTAGCTACGTGTGAAAAGGATTCAAAATGACTTAGCATTTAGCTTCCTTGGGAGACTAAGCATTCAACTTTTAGAGTTATTGCGGTGCTTCTCAAAATCTCGTGTAGCCTTTAACGGACTAGAAACCTCCCACCAAAATGGTCAGTATTTTTGACTACACATTCCCAACTGATGCAACGTTTGTTGGGTTGGAAAGTAAACGTGAAGGGGATTACAGTGGTAGGAGTTGTTCTTCCCGGGTGGAGGTGGCACAACAAAATATCATAGTGAAATACTGGAAGTATAAGATTTTCGAAAACTTGTTTTGCCAACTTTGTTTCTTCATGGGCTCAAAGGTTGTTGGCTTCCTTGAACATAGCACCTAAGTTCAGTTAACACCAAATAATATGAAATCACAACCATATCATCAATATTAATTGATAAACTCAAGTTAAGATTGACTTGATCACTTATTTGTTTGACTTATTTATGATTGGCCTGCTAATGCCAAGGTTGTGCCGATGGTGGTGATGTCCTCATCACTAGTCGAGATGCCAAATCAGTAACCACATTAGTGCATCAACCACGTTACTTTGAAAACCTTTGGAGTGTCAAACCACGACATGACATAGCTAGAATAACCAGGTATGTATCTTATATAGTTCTTAATATCACACAACTGATATGCAACATAAATAAGTTCAGGAAAAATGATACGTAATATACAACTTTTTGTCCAAGAGTAAATGAGTTATGATGTAATCATCCATTTTCCCACCACTATCTTGTCTCGTGACATAAATTTTATTACTGGTCAAGGTAATAAACACATGCTCTACATACACTAATCATCTCACCAGATGACACAAAATTGTCAGTAAGCACGTCATACATAAATCACATGACCTTGAAACCCTTGATCATCTCAATCAGCTACCACCAGAGGTGGGAGACCACAATTTCTGACATGATCAATGACTGAATAATGTGATTAATATGTAACAATCCATGTAAGTACAAACATCCAAATGTATCTCTCGGCATCTTCTTAATATCACATAACCAATATGCAACATACATGAGTTATAAGCATGCTAGCTACGTAACACGCAATATTTATCAAAACACTAAATTAGGTATGAGGTAATCATACATTTCCCCACCACTATCTTCTTTCTCACGACATGCAATTACTTACGTTCAAGGTAATCAACACGTGATTTATAATACATATACACTACCGACCACACAATTCAACATATAATTATCAGTATACACATCACTACATTATCCACATAACCTTGAAACCCTTTGTAGTCACTGTTGTTCGAGGCGTAAAGGGGGGGGGGGGGGGGGGATACAACATCCCACAAAAAAAAGTAAGCTAATTCTATTTACTAATTGATCGATTTTCAAAATCATTTCTTCAGCCCAAAAGGTTCTTTAAAAAAAAGACATGCATTATATATAACATGTTCACTTCGAAAATTTGTGCAACAAAATGACCATCCACATCATATAAATTGAAACTAGTGCAACTTAAGTATTGAATTAAATACATGGTTAAAGCTTAAATAAGTTTGATTAAAGGTTCATGTAGACATATTCTTTCACGTATAGTATTTTATTAATATAATAGGAGATCATTTATCTTTGACCTCACGGACAGTGGAGGCGATGATGTAATGGAATAAGTACCTTCTGCCATGTCTCTGTCATGGCGGTGCTAGTGTTGGCATCATCGCGGGAAGTGTGATGTTTGGTTTTCCCATAACCGACCTGTCGGGTTGTTGGACATTCATCATTTTGAAGGTTTTTGGCAATTACATCCTCATCTCCACCATTGCGGTTATCTCTTACCCTTTACTTAATTTTCATTTACAATTGTTCGTTGTTTGTGTAGCTATTCACTTAGCTTGTTCACCTAGTTGCACGTCTAAACAACCTTGTGTTTAAATGTATCCCTAAATAGCAAAGAAAAGTAAGAAATTTTAGTCACCTATTCACCCCTCTAGTCGACCATACTAATCCTTTCATCCCCGATATATTTGCCGCTCATACTTGCTATTATTGTCATAATCTTGCATAGTATGAATTGTTTGCTTGTTTCCATATATTGAAAATATACAACATGGGTCTAACAGTAATAGAGTAATAAGCTTCAGGATGTCCTTTTTGTCTCTGAGCAATGATTGCTTGACGATATTCACTGCATGCGACTAGACTTGACTCAAGCTTCATACGAAAGTATTTAATGAACTAAAGCCGTTGAGCCAAGTCAAGTGAAAGACTGATTCAAATAAAGTTGTAAGAGAGTTTGTTGTCCCGTGCCTTTCTGATGGTGAATCTTTAGTGATAGCTTGTTGGTACCCTTAGTAAGCCTATCACTGTGACAACTTATGTTTGGAAAAAATATGATCAACTCAATTCTGCATTATGATTAAGCCAAATTTATAATTGTTTGAAACACATGTTCATTCCTCCTTTTAGGCAACATCCAGGTAATTTAAATATTAAAACACAACTTGCTATACATACTTAATTTATGTAGCCAAATTTTGCGTTGTGACGTTTCGACTCACCACCATGTATTCTAGATATACTTACTACATGTTGTAATAAATTCTCGCGCTTAATTAATGATCTACGCATTATAGTGTAAAACATTTATGTGCCTCTTTTTCCAACGGAAACACAAATGTTAGACATGTCTTTTAAACTAGTTTACAATTAATATCCATTAGGTGGTAGAAATAAGCTCGGGCTGACCGGGTGGACTGGGTCGGTGTTCCAAACATATAGCCTTATAGCTAGGCTCGGATGACCTAGGAGCGAGGCTCGGTTGGACTCGGATGACCTAGGAGCGAGGCTCGGCACCAACCGAGCCACATGACAAATGTAGACAACCTTTCCAATCCCAAATTATGTGCGAATTAATCTTAAGTCTCAACCATGCATATTTTTCCGCTTTATTCTTTCTCATGCCTTACAAGTTCATTCCAGCCGATTTAATCAAGACACATGAGATATACACTGATCACCTCCTTGCCAAACACACAATTTTCCACAAATTACCCAATCATTAGCAGACATAATCACTACATCAACCCTGTCACACCGCGATCCCTTTCCATGTCAATTTTTTATCAGAGCGTAAAATAAGAGAACACGAGATCAAAGACACGAGAAGATGATTTAACACACATGATGCATTTTACCCTAGGATGGACTCCACCCGACATTTCAAGTACAATTCTCCAATCCAAAATGTTGTGTTTTTTCCAAACATTTTATGGACATGGATAATGATATAACATGTGAGTACATTGCAACAGAAGGAGAAAGAGTATGACCATATGCATCATATACAACTGAAAATTGCACAACTTAAGTAGTGTGTCATGCACATTTTTCAATATTCTTTTCACAAGATGCATGAATCATCTCTTTTGCATATTCTTGCAAAGATGCATGTTATGTCATGTACATTTATATTTGAAAATTTAAATAATTTGATGAATGAAGAAGTATATAAACATACAAATTTTGTGTGTCTTTTTTATCTGGAGAAAAATTATTCGAAGGGATATATATGCGTTTTAATGTTGGTAGATAACAAATCGTATGTCTTCTTCCAAAGAAAAGACGAATGTTTGGGAGAAAATTATGAGTTTTAAACATCGATATGCAATAGATAAGCCCTCGCAAAAAAAAAAAGATATGCAATAGATAAGCGGTGAGTAAATTTTAGGCTTAATTCGCAAAAAGAGAGAGTAAATTTTAGGCTTAGTTGAGCAGGTCGGCTGCGTTGGTGCACCTAACTAGGAGTATATCCCACGTAGGCTCGGGTGGGGACGGCCGAGGCGTGAGGCTCGGCACCAACCGAGCCGCAAGACAACTGGAGACAGCCTGTCTCCCACCCCCTCCTCTCTTCTTCGCCCTGTCTCCGGACTCTCTCTCCTCCCGTCCCCTCTCTCTCCTCTTCCACCTTCTCCACCTCCCCCATTCCCCACGCCCCCGCCTACCCATCTCCACCGCCAGGGCTCCCATTCCCCTCCGCCTCGCCCGCCGCCGGATCCCACCGCTTCGCGCCGTCGCTGCCCGTTCGGCCTCGGAAAAATCACCGGATCCCATCGGGGGTCCGGGCTGCCGCAGCTTCGGTCGCCGGGGAGGCCCCACGCAGCGCTCCCCGCCCCTTGCTAAGGTGATTCGCGCAGAGCTTTTCTTATCCTTGAATATTGCTGCCGACTTTTTCTGGTGATCTCTGCTTAGCTTGCTGCTTAATGGCCCGGTTCCTAGCCGTTTAGTTGGTGAAAACGAGTAGATATGCCGCTCGAGAAGCGCCATGCTTGCTGTTTTTGAAGCGTTTAGTGGTTAAATGTTACTGTCTCTATGTGCTGGAATGGTAAGCTTTTTGGTTAGCTGATGCAAATAATGCATACATGTCCTTGGCGTGCTTGCTAATTAGGTGATTAAACCGGATGTTAAGCGTGTTAGGGCATTTTGGTAGTACTCTATGCCTGTATTAACTTTGGGTGTGCTAGTATCTAATGGAACTTATTGTCTTTGTATGCTTGCCTGTGCAATCAAATCAAGCCAATTTTTTTGCTATGGAACTTTATTGTTTTAATTTGTGCCAATATTTACCAAATTTGGCTTGTTGCTGCAGTCGATCTTATGTAATTATTGTTTGGCAATTGCAGTGCTGTAGAAGCTGGACACGGTTGAGACTTGGAAGCCAGCCGAGTTTCTATGGTATTTGTGGGTCATTGTGCTATCGATGCGAGCAGAGAGCATGCGTGGCAGCTGTTCTTCGGGTGATGCACCTGACCAGAGTAGCTGCCGATGCATTCGGTGTGGTGACGATTGCACTGTTTGCGGTCTTTGCTGCTCTGGGCATCTTCTGCATATTCCAGTCAATCTTCTTCTGGTTTCGGATTCGGAGAGGCGCCTTGCTCCCACTCGGCTACTTTAACGGCCCCTGGGCGACTCGCATTGCTCTCATTCTGATCACCATTTGGTGGGGAGTAGGGGAAATTGTGAGATCGAGATTCTTGAAGAGAAAGTTGTTCTCCAGCTTAGAATGGCAGAAGATCGCATGTGACGCCTACATTCTTTCCAATCTAGGGTTTGCAGAACCATGCATCTTCTTTGTGTTTGCTTTCCTCCTGCACGGCTCATTACAGAAGAGAGAGTTGGGCACTTTGAACCAAAGATGGAACTTCAAGACCATTGGCTACATGCTGGTTTTCTGTGTTCCGGTTTTCTTCATTCAGGCCCTTCTCGTGTTTGTGGGGCCTATATTTGTTAAAGATGAGAACAGTGAGAATGGAAGGAGAAAGATCGCTAAATACTTCATACGGACATCCATGTCAGTTGGGGATACCAATGTTTGCACATATCCGTTGTTTGGCACCATTTTTCTGGGACTTATAGATGTCATCCTGATGAGCTATGTCTCCTATGTTGGATCTCGGGTGTTATCCTTGGTCATCAACAAGGCGCTGCGAATGAGGGTTTCTTTGCTGATAATATCGGTGCTTTTCTTCATTCCGATCAGGGTGATTCTTCTTGGGTTTTCAGTGATGCCAGATCCAGGAGATATAGCGTTTGAGGTCATCATCTTCTTGTCATTCTTGATGATGCTATCCTGCACAACAATTGGGATACTCTTGCTGGTATACTTCCCAGTCGCAGATTCATTGGCACTCCGACAGATAGGCCAAAGGGAAATGCCGGCAATGGTGCCGTATGATGATTACTACTATGAAGGCTCATCGCTTGTGGCGCACCAGAGCTTCCGTGAAATCGAGCGGAACTCTGACACGTCAACAAAGCGTGGCTCCATATCCTTCCGCACAATGATCAGGGAAGACCAACTTCCGCAGGAGGGCATAGATGAAATCGGGTTCTCCTCCCGCAGCGGCGCCCATATTGGATCATCCTCACCTTCAGGTTCTTCACCAAGTGCCGCAATGCTGCCTCTGAAGGAAATCCCTAGATACTAAGTAGTATTCACATGTGGCTTCTGCCCTTCTACTATGTGCTCCTCCTTGCATCTTTCTTCCTCCTCTCACCTACCTTAATGATAACAGTTTTGTGGCAATCAAAAGGTTTTTGTAAAGTTTTCAAGTAGCATGACTCATCCATTTAGATCAGTCCTCTAATTCCATTACATCAATGTAGCAAGTAGCTAGATCTTGCAAAGGGTAAGCAAGCAGTTGTGCGTGCACCTGGCATTGGCTGGCAAAGGATGAGTTGGAGTTCACTTTTGGTTGGTTTGCTTGTCCCCACAATGATATCTTAGCTAATAAGTTCCACCATGGCATAGGCTGGAATGGGGCTCATCTTGTCGTCTGTTCCTCAGTTGCATCTCTCCATGACAGCTATGCATAGCATGTTTTATACTTGTTGGCCTTGAATTAACGGTCTGTAAAGAAGCTGTCCGACATAAATGGCTTGGGAGGAAGCCAGCAGTGTGCAACCCATAAAATGAAGTGTGTGCAACCCATAAAATGAAGATGCCAGGCAATTGTTGTTTGATCAAAATGGCAGTTGGAAAAATTGGTTCTTCTTCGTCCACCCCCATGATGTTTCACTTTCACCTGGATGTTTCATCTGAAATCTACTACTCCCAGATGTCTGCAGCGAGTTTCTGTGTCTGCTAGCTCGGACAGCTTGTCCTCTAGGTGGATTTTGTCACTAGCTAACCCAGGATATATTTTTGCTCCTGTCTTTTTATGCTTTGACAACAAAGCGTAGGGTCTGCGGATATTCCATTTAAAATGCACCTGTGGGCAGGTGGTTTACAGATATATTTATATTATTTCCGTGCATGATCTAGATGCTCGCTGCCTGGTATCCAAAGCCCCTGTGTGTGCTGCACACAGTCAACTGGGACGATGTCGTCTCGGATATTTTAGTGGCTACCCTTTTGTCCCATTTCTGCAGGATCACCGATCTCTGTTCTAACGTGTCTTTGCCACTGCGGCTTGTACCACCAGCAGCACATAGATAGACATAGGATTCCCCTCAAGTTGGGGCCGCTGGTGGGTGTGGGTACTTGTGTGATTAACATGCTGACACTTGCTGTTAGTACAGCGATGCATGTGACCTGGGGGGTATGGGGGGATCGGCCGGGTATTATTTTCAGTGGGGCTGCGTGTCCTGAGGTTTCTCTATGATGATTTATGGGAACCACACATTCGAACGCGTATGTTTTTCCTCTGAGTGCTGAGGTTTTTCTATGATGATCTCTGGGAAAGTGGGAATCACACATTCGACCTCGTATGTTTTTTCTCTGATGATAAAACTTTCTGAAGGGAAATGATGTACTTACACATCCTGCTGCCAACCTGACATTCACTTAGAGCATCAAATTTGGGGCCCTAAAAACTTGCCCCTTGTGATGCATACTTGGGGCACGAGCGGCCGTGCCCCATCACATCCTGGACCGTGAGCGCTCTTGCGACGGCCACGCTGAATCTTCCCCGCCCGCTCCCGCGCCGACGACCAAGCCGCATCTTCGCATGCCGCCGGTCAAATCCGCCGCCGCACTTGCCCGCCACCCCCTTCCCCTCCGGTCGTCCTTCCCGTTCCGTTCCGCACTTTCGCCGCCGCCGGATTTGCTCTCAATTGGCAACGGAGGAATTGCACCGACCAACTTGGCCATAGCACGGTGCAGAAGATGACCGCCGCCATTCTCATGATGGCATATGGTATTCCGGCGGATCTAGTCGATGATCATGTGTCAAGCGATTTGCTAAGGGTGTGATTGCCATATTTGGGCCAGACTACTTGAGAGCACCCAATGCTCATAGGCTTCTGGAGATCAATGCCGCACGTGGCTTTCCACGTATGCTCGGATCTATTGATTGCAAGTATTGCAAAATGGGCCTGCTGAAACGGCAGCAAAATTGTTGGTGCCCCAAAATTTGCAAAACTGTGAAAAGTGATGATGCAAAACCATTTTTTGGTGCCCAAAATAGGGCAGCCGTTCGGTTACGGCTTTACCTTTCACCATTTTAACGATGGCCTCTTCCTGTACCTTCATCAGCGAGTTTTTTTTGGTAAACGCGTATGAACAAGTGTAAATCAAACGTAGGAGTGGTGCCAGTACAGTACTACTACTACGTGAATAAAAATAGATCAAGTGTGTGTGGTGATCTACCGTGGTCCGGGCCCCGGCTGAATCTTCCTAGTTGGACGCACGCATATCTTCTCTTGCACCGGAAACCTAATACTATACAGCAAATCTTCTCTCTTTTCCTTTGAGAAGAGCAGATCTTGTCTTAACCAGCGAGCGCCAGCTTGCCGACGATGCCGTGCTTAACTTGCCGCGCCGGCCTGGCCGGGTGGCGACAGCGGCATGCATCGGAACGCGGCGCAACGCGCGGAAGGGAATTCGCATGCAGTTGCTAAAGCAGGGGCGAGCTCGTCGTCGCCCGCTACGAGATACAGCTCGAGTTCATACAGGGGAAACGCACCATTGGTCACTAAAGTTGGTAGAGATGAGTACTTTGGTCACTGAAGTTATAAGATGTTAAAAAAATTGGTCAAAATATGCGGTCAACGACCCAGTCAGTGTATTAGTTCATGATTGTGACATGTTTACTCATCTCTGCCAAGTTGAGTGACCCGCAGACAACATCTTGCAACTTCAGTGACCAAAGTACTCATCTCTGTCAACTTTATCTCTTCATACAGGTATATCCCATGTCCTGGCGGTGGCGGTCAGCCGTTCGCTCGTCTTGTCGCTGTGACGCTGTGGTCACAGCCTTCCAGGGCTCGTTCGTTGGAGGACTTTTGTGCATGCAAATATGGTGAAATCTTCTACAAACATGTTAAATCTTAATGCAAAATTCTTTATAGTATGGGCTACATTAAGAAAGACAAAACCTGATAAAATTTCTGAGTTCTGTAAATGTGCACGCCTGTTTACTAACCTGAGATTCACGCATTTATCATTTTTGTGTAGTCTAGAACAGAAAACAAAATTCACATTGACAATTTGTGCGGCTTCTGGCATGCACCGTTGACTACATCTACACCTTTTTCTATTAGAATTTTGAAGATAAAGGGCTCCCTCGAGCTCATCCTCCATTTGGCGTTTCGGATCCGTTTAACTAACTACATAGTAACTATAGACTTGTAGTACAAGGGAAATAAAATTTTCCCCACTAGATAATTGTTATATTCTTACATTTCCATGTATATGAAATATTACTTGCACAATGCCAAAAAATATTTGGGTTCCACTGTACATCAGTTCAGAAATCTTCGACTCACGGGTTGACCGGAAACAACATGCCAAAAACATTCGATCAAATGAAATTATGGAAAATAAAATAAAATGTAAAAAAAATATAATAACATATTCAGTACCACAGAATGCCATTAGCACATAAAAAATAAAGGAAGTCAACCAAAATATAAAGTGAAACAAATATGATGCAAGAAAACTTATGAGAAATATATTCACTAACACAAAAGATCATTTGAAAATTTGCAACTAGTGCATATGTGAAGTACAACTAGCCAAAATAAAATTTGAATATCAAAGTAAATCATCACAACATATTTAGTAGTACAATAGAATAATTTTGCACATTTTAAGTACACATGTTGCACAAATGTGCAACTAGTGCGTATCTGAAGTGCAATCAACCAATGTTAGACCACATGAAATAAGGTGCATCCAAGACAAGCGTGCCAAATAATCAACTAATATGTATACAAAGTAGGATTTACAAAAAATTATGTCTGTCGTTCAATACTATAAGATGTGCTATTTAAATACTATAAATGAACAAGATAGACATGATGTGAAGTGATCAATAAACCGACATCCTAGACACATTTGCTAATTTGAGAGCGTTCAAGCTATACTTGAGAAGTTTCTATAATTATACTACCTAAGAAAACACTAGAATCACTTCCAAGATATTTTGTTGATTGTACGCTTTAACGAATATCATAATATTTCAGGGTATTGAAATATATAAATGAACAAACATACATTCACACAAATACACTGTATAATTCTTGCAATTGTGAAAAAATATCTCAATGAGAACTTTATTAAAACATACCATTATACTTAGCACAACATACTTTGCAGTGATATACATAAAAAATGTATAACACATAACACTTTAAAACGTGTGGGTTAACTATGTCATCCTAGATAAAAATTGTACTAACTAGGATTATAGTTTGATGAAAATAAGTATAAAAGTTCAGTATAAAAAATATTTTAATTTGGAGAGCGCGAGTAAACATGTGGTGTGCGATCTTACAAATATGGTAACTACAATTAATAGTTGGAGACATTGACTATCTAATTTCGTGAACTGCTCGCTTATCGCACGCGCCTGCATATTGCACACACAAAGTAGTGGACAGCGCGACGTGGGCGTGGACGTGGTTGACAGATACAGCGAACGATGCCATCCCAGGCCACCATCGTGCTCAGCTTCACCACTGCCCACCACCTCGTCCTCTCCCCCTTCCCGGCCTCTGCACCTTCTTCCTCCACCGCCATCGTCGTTACCGTCGTCATCCCCCTCTTACCGCGCAAATTCCCGCTTCTCGACACCGTCGGGAAGCAAATCAAGCACCTCCGACAACATATCCATTACCGCCGCTCACAAATCTATCGACCGTCGCAAAAAAAGAGACCTTTAACCTCGCACACAAAGTCGTGGCTACGACCAGCTCCAACGCCGGCGAGAGCGAGAAGATTGGAGGCTACAACGTCAGCGAGAGGGATCAAGGGGAAGAGCGCGTCAACCAGAGACCAGAGAGAGGGAGGGGGAGAGCTCATCAGCGAGAGCGACAAAGAGGAAGAGCGTGACGAGAGAAGTGAGAAAAAGAGGGAAGCGTGCTGCCGGGTGAGGGAACGTGTGCTTTTTCGACTGGGGGCAATCTTGGAAGAAGGGATTTTCGCTGAAAGTGACGGAAGTTGAACGTGAAACGCTTAAATGTCCTACATATCGGAACAGATGGAGTAATAAGCTATCACCATCATCATCAAACAAGACATGATCGACATATAGGGCTATGAAGCCACCTTCACACCTTGGATACCATTGCTAGCCGCATGAGCGCTGAGAAGATAAGATAATCCTTCCGCAGCCAGAAGAAATAAGTAGGCAGAAATACGACCCCTAGCGAATGCCACACGATGGCTTGAAAGTTTCCAATTTTCACCATTAAGAAGGTCATAAAATGAAATGACGCACAACTCATGACTTGTATCAGCAAAGCGGGAACTAATCCTCAGCTTAAGCATGGCATCTCATTGATAAGCCCACTCAACGCGGTTATAAGCCTTCATCATCAAGCTGGTGCACAATGTCGGTTGCTTTTTAGACTCTTCGTCTTTGTAAAGTGGAGACTTTCATACGAAGGTATAAACACATGTTGTTTTTGAGAGAAAATAGGAGAAAATTCCCTCCATTCCAAGGTATTTCTAACATTTCTGAATTTTTCCTGATTTATATGTATGTAAACATGTTTTTGTGTCTTGATTCACTCATGTAGGAACGAACCAGGACAAAATGAGAAATGCTAGAAAGTATTATATTTAGAAACAAAGGGAGTAGGTTTAGCCGATATGCTAAGACTCAGTTTTTTTAGGAAGGCTCAATGTTGTTGTTGAGTATGCCCAGCAGACAAATTCTGGGATGTGATTTTTCAAAGAAATATTTTGGCATGTGGTAACACAGTTTTTTTTAGCAAAATGTGGTGAAAGTATAACAGCTGGACTTTGGTGCGGATACAGAACAATTCGTGTAGACCTATGGCCCATCTAAGCCCACAGCTCCTTTGCTCTCGGAAAGCTTCCGTTCCACTATACAAACGATCCATCTTGACGGGCTAAAATGGGCCAGAAAGTTACAGTTTACAGTCCACACCCATCCACGGCGGAAGCCTCAGGGGTAGCATGGTACTTTGCCATGCCCCTACCTCCGCGCTTCTCGTAATCTCTCTACCGCTTTTTTTTTTGTTTTGAAATTAATCTCTCTACCGCTTTAAAATAGGCAGCACCAGAAGATACCAGAACGAACCTGAATACCTGATCACCATTCTCCGCCGCTTCCAACCTCTGCGAATCGGCAACCGTCCGTGCGGGATCGGCGGAGGAGGCGATGGCGTCGTTCTCGGAGGCGCCCCCGGGGAACGCCGCGGCCGGCGAGAAGATCTTCAAGACCAAGTGCGCCCAGTGCCACACCGTCGAACAGGGCGCCGGCCACAAGCAAGGTGAGCGCCCGGACTAGCCGATCTCTAGCGTCAATTAAGCCTCGTTCATTTTAGCAGGTTGCCATGATCACGAGAAATGGTGTTCCGTTTGGGATTGGTTATACGATTGGGTCGGCGGCGGTCTGCCCTGACGCGAGCCTCTGTTTCGTGGGGGTTGGGGCTATAATTGGAGGGACGAATCGGTGTAGTTGGTCGTAAATCGTGCATGCTTTTGGTTGTTCGCGTAATCGCGTTTGGATCCCGGTTGCAGTTTGCGAAGTTGGTTGACCCCGAGCAGAGTGTTGTTGGGTTTGTGAAAATTGGTGTGTATTCGTCTGTCTGGACTATGTTGGTGGATTTGTGATTGTGAATTGCTAGACGTGTGCCTTTTTTTAGTATATAGATGCAAGATGCATGATATTCATCACGACTAGAATGTTTTTTCCACCGTTAGCAAGTCATTTGAAACAGGCACTTGAAGCAGTTTATAGTTATATGATTAATTAAAAATATGCGACGTCTTACTGGAATCTATATGAATAATAGAAACGCATTTTGCAGTTTCCAGGAATGTCTGTATGTTCTAGTTCAGTGACTAGGCTTGGCGACAGTTTGGCCTGTGCTCTTTTTTTTTAGTCTGCAGTAGGCTTTCAGTTTGTGAAATTGCTGAGAAATATCTCTAGTATTGTTTAGCAGAAACATCTGTAGTGTCGAGTTATGGAGAAAGCATGATATTGTACTTGAACCAAATGCCAAAATGTACTTAGTAATGCCCATCATGCTGCTATCATGCAGGGCCTAACCTGAATGGTCTGTTTGGGAGGCAATCTGGCACAACTCCTGGTTACTCTTACTCTGCGGCCAACAAGAACATGGCTGTGATATGGGAGGAGAAAACGCTGTATGACTACCTGCTTAACCCTAAGAAGGTATGGTAAATGTCCACTTCTTATTTCCTGTTATAGTTCAGCTTTTGGTCATAGTGCCTCAGTGACCTCATATGTGAGCTTCTGCCTTGTGCTGTGCACCTGTAATCAGATATTTCATTCACTCTGTTATTACAGCTAATGTGATCAGTGGTTAGTGGTCCAGCTTACCTGGTACAGAGCATATCGTTTCGAGTTTAATTGTTTTCGGGCTGTTCATACTTTACCTTGTTCCGAAGCTTTATGATAGTTGCTACTCTGGACCTCATTTTACACTGATGTCATGTTTCTTCCTTTTCTGCTATCGTTTCGTGTTTTGTGTCTATATTTTAATCTAGCCGCCTTAAAATTTACTCAGTATTTGGAACCAATGTATTTAGCCTAGTTAAAAGCTGTATGTACCTGGACCTCCTCGTTCTCTGGATAGAATCTCTTGTTACTTCCGATCATTCTGTCCTTAATGGTAGGGATTAGTTTATGCTTTTTACGAAGAGCCAAATGATGAACTGTTCCTATGCCATCCAGTAATAGATATCTCAAAACTTACTCGTCATATGCTGGTTACTTTTGCCAATTGCCATGTTCTATCTCGGATTTGCAGAATGCCGTTCATTGGTTTTGTATGATCTCCTGATAACACTCCTATTATTATTTTCTTATGCAGTACATTCCTGGAACTAAGATGGTGTTCCCTGGACTGAAGAAGCCTCAGGAACGTGCTGATCTCATTGCATACCTGAAGAATGCCACAGCTTGAAGGGGCATGCTACCGTTGTCCTGAAGTTAATAATTGAGGTTACTCTGGTTTTACAGGGTGCATCGACAAGCCAGTTAAAGAGCTTGGTAGTATTTTTCCGTAGGACGGTTTCGTTTCTTCAGCAAAATACACTCTTATAATTGGCCGTTTCTCAGGCATGTTCTGAACCTGTTGTTGTTGATCATCAGTTATTTTGTTATTTAAAAGATCTGTAGATCTCAAGTATTATCTCGTGGGCAATACTCTATAATTTCCTTGAGCACATAATAACTGCCTCTATTGAACAAACATGTATATACGGTAAGGCATAGTTCGTACTACCAACTTGGACACTGAAAAGTCATCATTGCTGATGGGGGTGACTTGGAGAGCTGGCCAGAGGCTGGCAGGAGTAGTGATGTGGTGTTATTGTGGTCACATTCGCAGGACTGAAATGTGCAATTCTGGTATAAGTTCAAGCAGAGCCACCCCATGAACCACGTTAAGTGTAGAGTGCAGGAAAAGGAAACAATAGCCCCAAAACGCAAGCAGTCCTTCCTCTTTTTTGGACGAGAACCACATCCATCACAATGGTCATCGTTTCTTTTTATTGTTCACACAATTATTATCATATTCGTTATAGATTAAATATAATTAAATTTCCTGATCCGAGCAGCCTTACGCCGTTATACACAGAAAATATAGCCAGGTATACCTGAACTTTTTTGTTGTTGTTGTTGTTGTTGTTGTTGTTGTTGTTGTTGTTGTTGTTGTTGTTGTTGTTGTTGTTGACGAAGTACAGCAGAAAGAGCGAGATGCCCTAAGTGTCAAGCTGCGCACTGAAGATCAGAAACCACGGAGCACCCTGTCCCGCGTACACTTGAGCGTGGAGTCCTTTGAGCTCCAAGGCCACTCCACAGTCCACACAAGCGTTGCAAGCTCTCAGACAAAAGCATCGTCCTACCCTTTTGCTACCTGCTGCCACTTAGGGCCATCCCGTGTACTTCTTGCGAAGAAGTGGCAAGTACCATCTGTGATCATCAATACATCTTTCCCAAGAAGTGGCAAGCACGATCCGTGATCATCAATACATCTTGCGCAGCTACACCCCAACGCTACATTCGCCTCCTCCTCCTCCCACTCCCACCAGTGACAGTGACTCAGTGAGGCAAGCCGGTGGCCTCATCGACCGCCATGGTGACACTACGCTCTCAGAGGTAAGCTTCTAGAGTGGTGTGACCGGAGGGACGTAGCAGACGTTCGATCTGTCTAGTCGTTCGACATTAATTTCTGGTTATTTCATCGATCTATCTTTCCAAGCAGAAGCACCGGGAAAGCGACGCTGCCGGAGAAGCAGGACCTGGCCGGCTTCGAGTTCTACAAGTTCATGAACTACGGAATGTCATGGGAGGAACTGGTATGGACCTCAGTTTCCGTGCGCATGTTTTAAGATCGGCTCAACTCGACAGCTCCAATGTTTAATTCGTACGTCTTTCTGCAGGTGCTGCCTGAGAAGTTTGCGAGCGCGCTCAGGGGCCGTGAGCTCCGGGAGATGAAGATGCGGGTGGCCGGCGGTGGGGGGCGGCGCGCGTGGGACGTGGAGGTCCTCGTCGACGAGTACGGCGACATGTGCCTCGGCGACGGCTGGCGAGAGTTTGCCGGCGCCAACGGCCTGGAGCTCGGGCAACTCCTCGTCTTCCGCTTCGACGGCGCCAACCTGCTCACCGTCACGGTCTTCGATGACTCCGAGTGCCGGAGACGCGGGCAGCACGAGGAGGAGGACGACGGCGCCGGTGCCGGTACGAACCGCTGGCTTTGTGCGTTCCGTTTGGTCTCTTCGCTTGAAGTATCATGCAACTAACAGACCCATGGTGCGCTTGAATTAGACAAAGAAGGGAAGTCTTCGCTGCCGCCAGGCAGCGCCAGCGCCAGCGGTAGCAGCGAGGAAGAGGAGGAGGAGTTGGACGGCACAGAGAAGGCGGACACCACCGAGCCGCCAGGCAGCGGCAGCGAGAACGGCGGCAGCAGCGAGGAGGAGGAGTGGGACGGCACGGAGGAGGCGGACACCACCGAGCCGGAGCCGGCGCCGTCGCAGTTCAGCGTGATGCTGAGGAAGTGCCACTTTGGCCTAAGGCAGAAGCAGTACCTGGTGAGTGTGTAAACGTGTTCCTTCCCCAGCATCTTGCAAATTAACCTGCTCGCTACTGTAAGATGAATCGATGGAGACATCGATCCAGTAGCTAATTTCCGTTCTGGTGGATCGGGTGCAGAACGTGCCTTCGGATTTCGACAAGGCCCATGGCTACGCGAAGAGGAGCAAGGTGGAGCTGCAGATGCGCGGGGAGTCGTGGAGCGTGAACCTCAAGCACAACAAGCGGGGCGGCCAGATGACACGCACGGCGCTCAGGTACGGGTGGCACCAGTTCTGCGTCGACAACGGGCTCGGCCTCGGCGACACCTGCTTCTTCCAGGCGCCCCCGGAGCGCAGCGGCAACGACGACCTCGTGCTCAGGGTCGAGGTGCGGAAGCGAGACGGCACCACTCTCCGGTGATTGAGTGACTGCTCGTCGTCCGTGCTCAACTGCTCATCGCCTGGACCCTGCAGGCAATATTTTCTTATGCAGTAGGACATTCCTGTGTTCCCTGGACTGAAGAAGCCTCGGAAACGTGCCGATCTCATTGCATACCTGAACAATGCCACTGCTTTTAACAGCTTTGGTGCCGTGATCCTAAAGTCAACATGAGGTTACGTTTATCCTTAATTAGGATGGTTTATTTACTGCTATAGCGATCGTTTTCCAGGCATGTTTTTTGTTTTGTTTGACGGAACTTAGTGAGCACTGCTTGCGATTACTTAAGCGAAACCGGAACAAATGCCGGCAGAACAGAGTACAAGGTAAGAACTGAAAAAAGAGAAAACAAGCCTGTAAGCCTATCCACAGGTAAACTGAAAAGAAGCTAAGAAAGGAGTGCAGATTTGGTGCTCCCGAGCTCCAGTGATCCTGCCCATTTAAAAAAAATCATATTTAAAAGTTTTAAAAAATTCTGGAAAAAATCATGCATGTTCCTACTGATATTTCCTACATACGTGAAAAATCTCAATGCAAAATACTTTACGATTTGAGCTAAAAAAAAAGAAATGTGCAGATCTGAGTATAGTGAACAATATAAAGTTTCAAAATTTCAACTTTTGTCTTTTTTGTGTAGCTCAGATCGTAAAGTATTTTGCATTGATATTTTGCACGATTATAGGACATATCAGTAGGAACATGCATGATTTGTTTCATTTTTTTTTGAAACTTTTAAATATATTTTTTAATTTTTTGAAATGGGCGGGATCACTGGAGCTCGGGAGCATAAACGACTTTCCGCTAAGAAAAAGGCTAAGAGGGGAGCGAAGCTTTGCTATGCTCCCACCGGACGAGCTGGCTTACTCTCCCGGTTCCCACACCGTTCTCAGAACGGGCAAATAGCTCATGTGCGACGCCGTTGAGGGGAATTGTCCAGGATTGAAAGTGCATGTGTTGCCCCATGTATGGTTTTGGTAATTAATGACAATCCTTATGGACTAATGTTTGCATTGAGATATTCTTGTAGATCTTGTCCATAGGAAAAGATTGGAGTTCATGTGTTGGACTCTAGAAGATTACATGATGATCAATGCTCTATTTAAGGGTTTATATGAAGAATGGTCATGTGTAGAAGATGAAGTGCAAAGGAGACATGAAGACGGAGCTTAGCGAGGCTTTCCCATAATGGAGTATGGGGGAGCATTTGGAGAAGTTTTCATCAAGCATGTGCTAGCAAGCACAATCAAGAAAGGTGTTCCAACTTGAGAGAGTCAAGATCGTCATCATCGAGCTCAACTGGAATGCGCAAGGCAAAGGTATGATCTTGATAGGTTTTCTATTTTACCGGTCTCATGTTGTTAGTGGGAGACCGGGTTTTAGGATAGACGGCGTACTATCAAGAGGGGTTCTCAAGTGAGTAACTTGATCGCATCTTTGTGAAGAGCTCATACCTTTGCATACTTGGCATATCATCTTTCTTGGTTCTTATTTGGCTTTTCTCCTTGTTGGGTTTTGGTGCTTGTCGTGATCTTCATGACAAGCCCAAGTTCTTCGAAAACGGATTTCTTATTGAAAACTTGTTGCGTTTTCGTGTTAGAAATATTACCGGTCCACCTTCGAGTTAGGGTCCACACCTTCCCATGTGTGGTATCCCCTCTATATTTGTGACCCTTAATATTTCTGTGTGATAACACTCGTCGTTACCTTTCCAACGCAATTGGATTCACCTGATTTGGAGTTCATACGAGAAAGTTATTGCATTTCAGGCTTTGCAGTTTCACTGCTTTCAGGCCGGAGTCTCCGGTCTTCTGGACCGGAGTCTCCGGTCCTTGGTTTTCCTCGGAGAGTGTTTTCTTGTTTAGCCCCTGGTGGGGGCCGGAGTTTCCGGCCCAATAGGCCGGAGTATCCGCCCCAGGCCAGAGTTTTCGGTCCCAGGGGCCGGAGTTTATGCCTGTGCTTTTCTCGTCTGGAAATGGTTCACCCCCTGGTGGGGGCCGGAGTTTCCGCCCCCAGGGGGCCGGAGTTTCCGGTGCTGGCCGGAGTCTCCGGCCACTTTGGCCGGAAACTCCGGTGTGAATCTGGCTGCAACGGCTCTTTTCTGGGAGGGGTATAAATACCCCTCCACCTACCTCCAGCCAGCTAGCTCTTCCAAGCAACCTTTGCTTTCTCTCTCTTCCATTGTTGCAAGCTCATTTCCTTGATATCTCCCAATCCCTCCACCCAAACTCTTTGATCTTTGGAGGATTGAAGGAGAAGACCTAGATCTACATTTCCACCAATCAATCTCTCCTCTAAGTGAGGGGACCATAGTGGATCTAGTTCTTGGAGTTCTTGAGTGGTTCTCCTCTTTGTTCTTCCTCTCTTATTCCCCATAAGCATTTGTTGTTTTGTTGGAATTTGAGAGTGGAGGACTTGAGCACTTGTGCTCTTGCCTTTTGCATTTGGTGCATCGGTGTGCTCTCCACGAGGATTCGTGGAAGTTGAAATCTTGTGAACTTGTTACTCTTGGGTCTTCGGGCCCTAGACGCCTTTGTGGTGGTTGGACCCTTGTGTGGTCACTTGAAGCCGTTCAGGAGCCCCCAAGTCCTTTGTGGGTTGTGCCTCAGATTGTAGTTGAAAGCCGTTCGGGAGCCCCAATCCCTTTGTGGGTTGTGCCTCGGATTGTTGTTGAAAGGCTCCGGATTCCGCCTCGAAGGAATACCGATAGTGGAAGGTGAACCAAACCTTTGTGGTGCGGTTCATCGGAGAAGAGGGTGAAACCTTTGTGGTTGTTGAACCGTTGTGTCGGTTCACACCTCTCCAACGAGACGTACTCCCTTTCAAGGAGGAACTCGGGAATACATCCTCGTCTCCGCGTGCTTCGGTTATTTCTATTCCCGAGCTTTTTACTTATGCACTTTACATTGTGATAGCCTTCGTGCTTGAAGTATTCTTTATTGCTATCACCTTGTTACTTGTCTTGCTTAGCATAAGTTATTGGTGCACATAGGTAAGCCTAGTTTATTTAGGTTGTTGGCTTGTTAATTTAAACACCTAGTTTTATTCTGCAATTAGCAAGACTAAACCGAAAAAGTTTTAATCGCCTATTCACCCCCCTCTAGGCGACATCATTGTCCTTTCAAGGATGCGACGACGTTGGCTGAAATAGCCCTAGTGCGACGTTTCTTAGCGTGGGAATAGCTCAGACATGACTAACTGATAAAACGGTTGTCTGGCTCTTAACGGAGGCTGAGATTAGGTTAGGACAGGGTGGTTATGTGCTCCGAAAGGTGGGATCCACTCAGTTGCCATGACACGGACCCGAGTAGACCGTGCTCCACTCCCGCTCGACCCGCCCGTGCTCGACGGCGCCGCCCTGTGCCTCTTCTCCGGCAGCGACAACGATTTCTTCTCGTCGGCGGTGGGGCGCCTTTCTCG
This sequence comes from Poa pratensis, assembly GCA_947311845.1. Taxonomy (NCBI): domain Eukaryota; kingdom Viridiplantae; phylum Streptophyta; class Magnoliopsida; order Poales; family Poaceae; genus Poa; species Poa pratensis. The sequence continues at coordinate 10,133,065 of CAMZMU010000071.1, forward strand.
GCGGCGGCACAACTTTCGCTGGTGAGTAATTTCGCAACCCTAGTCTCGTTCCCCTCAATTTTGGATGCATCTGTGGCCTGAAGCTCTGTTTCCCGGCCGATTTGAAATCAGAGAAGCGTGGAGAGGTGCGCGTGGATTGAATGAGATGTAGCCCGGAGAGAGTAGTTCAAATCGGTAATGCGCACCCTCTTCTAGCCTATTTTGAACTCGATTTGGTTCTCGTCCCCTGCACCCTAGCTGACCGCCGCTACCCGTCATTGACAGGGGAGATTCTGCGCCTAGCTTCGAGTTTACAACCAATCTAGGTGATGAAAGCGTTCGAAACATTGAGAGAGACACGAGAGTTATTTAGGAGGTCAAATGTACAGATATTGATCCCCAAGAACTTCAGAGCATGGAGGAGAAGGCATTTAAGAATTTGGTGGAGAGAATTGGGGAGAGCATTATTTGGGGTCCAGATCAAGAGGTATCACTGCTATGGTATGCTGATTGGGAAAACGTTTATGTCCGAATTGAGAATGGAGAAGATATGGTTAATGAAATTGATCAACAAGATGGTTGGACAAGCAAAAAAAACAACCTTTTGGACAGAGTTCATTGATCTGAATCCAGATTTCAGGGTTGGTTATGTGCCATCAAAGATGGCTTCACAGATGGCAGATGCTGAGTGGGCTTCAGAGAAGCAGATGTTATTGTCAATGCTTACTGAACTGATAGTGATATGTGAAGAAACATGGGCTGCTGCAGATATAGAACAGGGATGCCATGGTGCTACAAAGGTTGTTGTTGATTGGAATTTAGTAGAATTAGATGAACGCACATGGAGCTTGTTTTTTTTAAATTCGAAATCCACATTTGTAAGTTCTCAAAAATGATGAAAAAATTCCTGGATGTAGATATTGTTGAGATCTACAATCGTACAATTTTTCAGCTCGAAATTCGTTATAGTTTGGTCTGTACAAAAAGACAAATTGGGGGAAATTTCAAAAAAATTAAACTGTGTATTCTTCACCACCTAGATCCACCCGTTTATCTTTTTTATGCAGCCCAAAATACAACGTATTTGGACTTGAAAATTTGCATGATTGTAGATTATAGGTTTTCGGTCTAAACAACTACTTCGTCCTTTCCCAAATATAAGATGTTTTAAGTTTTGTCTACATTCAGATGTGCACAAATATATCTAGATACATTTCACGTGTATGTTCACTCATTTTGGGCGCGTTTGGTAGACTGCAAGAGGCTTGACTAGGCCCGCCAGCTGCAACCACACGGTAATTGGATACCTGTATGAGCTTCTGAGGCAGGCCCCCCAGCAGCAATGGTCAACGAAAAACCAGCCCGCTGGGCATGCTGGAATCGACCGTGCCCAGCCGGCCTGGCTCCTTCTTTTCTCCTGCGCTCCAACATTGCCGTGAAGGCTGATTCCTCTCGCCTTCTTTACTCTCACTTCATCCCCTTCCTCCTAATCACTTCTATAGTGCTTGAATCAAAATAAGCTCTACATGAAAATGATGCGGGTTGATGATGTGGTTCCATTCTTTGACTTTTGTTAATTGTTAACTCCTAGTCTCGTGTTCATGTTTGAATCCTTTTTAGACGAATTTCATCAAACTAACCGCATACAATCGACGGTTTGAAATTTCCTTTTAGGAGTAGCTTCGCATCACCATTTAACACAACTCTCGTGTTGTAGTTTTTCTTTTCGTTGGTCGTAGACGAGTAGATCTTGTGTCCTATATACGTGTATTTAGACTGTTCTTATTGTATTGTATGTGTCTTCTTCAACCTCCACTCCTCGTCGTGAACTTTGTCATTGTAGCAGCACCTAGTAGAGCTTACAACCTCTGTCGCCGCCGCTACAAATTAGGTAACGAGCTTCGCCGCCGCCGCCGCCCGCGCCGTCGTCGTGCTCGCCACGTCCTTCGCCGACGATCTCCGCTGCCGCGGCCGCTCGACATGCATCTGTCACTTAGAACTGTCCAAGTATGGTGATGGGTGGTAACTCCACCCATGTGGAAGAAGGTGAGACTAACTATCACATGAAACACAAGCATGTTGTTTGGTCAGATGCATATGGCGACTCTGACCTGGAGGCATGCAGGCTACCAAACAATTTACATAACATGGTCGAGAGGGTGAATTTGTCAGACCTGATCCTGGAGGACCTGCCCCACGGAGCTCAAAAGTCAACACAGGCTACCAAACGCGTCCTTTAGTGTGTATGTTGATAACATGTGTAACACTTAAAACATACCCCCTCTGCCTAGAAATAAGTGTCTCAAGTTTGTTCAAAAATATTATGGATCTACTTTTGGACAAACTTGAGACACTTATTATTATTTTGGGATGGAGGGAGTATTACATTTAGAAACGGAGGGAGTACTAGCAAACTTCTATGCTTGCAACACGAGGATAGAAACGATGACAATGGGAGCAGAAGCAGACTTGAAGCAAGCGATCACAGATCAATCCTTCTGTTCGGATTCCATCCGTGTTTCTGCCGTAGGATCTCATGAACACATAAATTTCTGAACAGTATAAAATGGTTACATCGGGCTTCAGTTTTCATATACTCATCACAGTGATCAGGAGTTCAGGGCTGATTCAGAAACACAACAAAAAATTCAGCACTCAGGATCACTCCCTCCGAGCAAGAATTCGACCAGACGGCTAACGCCCACGCTCGATGTCCCGCCTTCCACCGTCGCGGCCACAGCCTTCTCCTTCCACATCGCTGTCTTCGTTCTCATGTCCTTGCCTTTCTCTCCGTCCATGGCCTCAGCACGAGCCTTGCCACCTCCTCCCTTCTGACGTCGCTATCGATCTCGAGCCCAATGCCCCACTCGGCGCAGACGTATCGGCAGTTGGTCATCTGCTCTGCGAAGAATGGCCAACAGATCATCGGCACGCCGGCACAGATGCTCTCCAACGTCGAGTTCCACCCGGAGTGCGTCAGGAACAGCCCGGTCGCCGGATGACTCAGCACTTGCTCCTGTGGGCACCAGCTCAGGAAGATCCCCCTGTCTTTGGTCTCATCAACGAGCTCCTCCGGCAGCACGGCCGTCTCGCCAGCGACGAGGTCCGGCCTGATGACCCATAGGAACGGGCGGCCGCAGCGCGCCAGGCCCCATGCGAACTCGACAAGGTGGGCGTGCGACATGACGGTGATACTGCCGAAGTTGACGTACACGACCGAGCCGGGTTGTTGCCGCCGGGCGTCGAGCCACGTCAGGCAGCTCGGGTCCTCCTTCCAGAGGTTGCCGCCGATCGCCTCCAGCTTCGGTCGCGCAAGAGCCGCGGTGTCCGCGATCGCCTGGAGCGGGCCGACGGAGTAGACGCGCGGGAAGATGCGGCGGAGCGCGTCGACAACATCCTGTTCGACGGCGTCGAACGTGTTGAGGATGACGCCCTGGGCGCGGTGCGCGCTCTGCGCCTCGCGACTGTCGAAGTTGAGCATGACGTCGTCCCGGTCGGTCGTGCGGACGAAGCTCGGGATGTCCCTCAGCCGTATCCCCGGCATCCCGGGCACCCAGTCCAGCTCCGTGTCCAGGTATCCGTTGGTCAGGTAGCTCTCATCTAACACATGTTCAGATCAGATAAGTTTCAGTGAATCACATACTCACATGCTACTCAGATAAGTACCAAAAACCAAGTTATGACATTAACTTTGTTTTTGGTACTCCAAACTAGTAGATCGTACCTTTGAGTGGCACGTAGCCTCTGTCGATGAGCTCGGCGAATTGGAGGTAGCCCATGAAGCCGCACGCGCTGGTCGTCCAGAACACCAGGGCCGGGATGCCCATCTCGCCAGCCACCTGCAGCGTGAAGCTCATCACGCCGTCCGGTATCAGGCAGCTCACCGGCGGCCTGATCCCGTCGTCGAGCCTCGCCAGGAGGTCCCTGAAGAACGCCGCGCCGTGCGTGGCGAAGGACGTGCAGAGCATGGGGATGTCCTGCGTGACATCGTCGTTGTCGATCGGTGGCAGGCCGTCCGGCATGGTTTCAAACCGGAAGTCGTCGAGGCCAGCCAGCGAGTGAGCGCCGCGGGACCGGAGCAGGCGGCGGTGGTTGTACTCGGAGTTAACGAAGGTGACGTAGAAGCCCCTGGAGTGCAGGACCTTGGCGAGGTGCAGCAGCGGCGTGACGTGGCCCTGCGCCGGGTACGGGATCAGCACGGCGTGCGGGCGGCTCATGGCGCGGTTCTCTCGATTGATCGGGTGACGCCGCTAGTTGCAGAAGTTTTGTGTCGTGGCAAGGAACGGCCGGGACGGAGAGGGTGATATATTCCGTTCGTCTTGGTTCGGATAGTATGTATGCCCGCACCGTTGCTGTGACGGCGAGGGCGTGCCGCCGAGAGAGCCGCGACGAAGCGGTCGCTGCCGGCTTGATGCTTACAGCGACGGGGCCTGGTTATTTTTAGATAAGGGGGTGCGGATTGACAATGTTTTTCCTGTGTATGGATTGGATGATCAATCCTGGCTGCCGCGCGCCGGCGTGTTTTTTCTTCTTATTTTGCTTACAAGTGCGCTCATCGGAGTGGTCGCTTCTTGTATTGGTGCAGCGCTGTGGAGATAGGGTCTCCACGAGGCCGTAGTTTAGGGGCGTACGTATCTCGTGAAAACTACTGCCTCGTTGAGTCCTCGTACATCCTTAGCCTGTTTGTTTTTAGAGTTTTTTTGGGATTGGTGAGGATTACCCGGTCAAACCCGAAATCCCCACATATACAAAACATCGTTTGTTTTAGTGTATTGGACAGGTTTTATCACCACATTTCCACAAATCCCAAACTCTAATTCATTTTTTCTCAATCCCCTAGGGGATCAATACACTACCCCTACCTAGTGGATTGTATCCCCAATCCCCGGGTGAAGTTTGAGGTTTCACCCAATCACTAGAGGATTATCCCCACCAATCCCCTAAAATACCCTAGTAACAAACAAGGCCTTATGGAGATCCCTGACAACGAGAGGTGCATGGTTTATGTGGTGAAGCTTTTTTTTTTTAACTCAAACTCAATATATTAAGCTAGCAAGCCGGCTCATTAAAAACTTTCCAGTCCTCTTAGGTACCCTGTTAAGGAAAAGAGTGTCTGAAACTTGCTGCTTTAAGCATCAATATTTACATCGTTTATTAGTTTGCCAAGAATAAAACTAGGGGGCTCATCGACCCAATTACATGAATTTTTATCTGTAAAACCAAACCTAGCTAATTCATGAGCAAATTCATTTGCTTCCCTTGGACAGTGCTTAAAAGAAACATTTCCAATAAGTCATCAGATCAATGCAATCTGAAAATATAGCCGAGGATTCACCCCACCATGTTTCTTCTCCAAAAAAGCCTCAATAATCTCCATGGCATCCGATTTGCAATAATATTGGTGCATCCAAATTGATTAGCAAGGGCTAAACCCTCTCTCATAGCTAGAGCTTCAGCGGCCGCCGCAGATGCAATATTTGGGAAATAAGCAGTAGACGTTGCTAGAAAACGTCCATCATGATCTCGGATAACAGCTCCCGTAGATCCTGCAGAAACATCAGGATGAAAAGAACCGTCAACATATTTGGAGAGTGGGCAATGGAGAAAAGATTCATATTTTTTCGGACCCATGGATCCCCTCGAGCCCTTATAGGAGAATTATTATTGATCAGAACACGGGTCAGTGGAATGAGGTTCTGTTGCGTACTCTTTTTTGTTCAGTCGATGTCAATCGTATCCTGCAGATTCCTTTAAACATAAACGGGTTTGAAGATTTTATAGCATGGCAGTACACCAAGCATGGTAGATATACGGTCAGGTCTGGGTATCGTGTTCAGTGGAGGCATTTGTTTGGTCCTGGTGCAGCCGAGTTAACACTTCGGGCTCGTCGATTAATAATCATGTGGAAAATTCTTTGGCAGCTTAAAATCCCTAGCAAAATTAAAATATTTGCATGGCGTGCTTTGCATGGTGTTATTCCTTTAAAGTCTATTATGGTGAACCATCCATGTGGGCACAAGTGGAGAGTATCCGATTGTTCACCAGGCAGCGGAAGACTTGACACATTTATTGTTTCAGTGCATGGCGGAGAAGAAATGTGGAGATTGCTTGGATTGGAGGCGTTGATTGAAGAAGCAATTAGTATTGACCGAGCTGGATCAGCAGTGTTCGAATTTATTCTCAGAGTAATAATATTAATATACCAGGTTTTACAAACATTGGGCTGAAGGGACAATTACGGTGGCGTGCTGGTATCTTTGGTGGCTTAGGCGTAGGTGTACGCATGGTGAAAATATACCCCCTATGTCTCATTGCCGAATGTCAGTGCTGAGTATTACATCAAATTATGCGAAGATTATGAAGAAACAAAAAAGTGCCAGATTCTAAATGGACTAAACCGGGGTGAAGCTTTGTTTCCGGGAGCGTCTCTATTTTTTCCCAGGGTAAATAACAAGGGAAAAGTCAACAAATAGACATGAATTAGCTAAATTCTCTCTGGCATATCTAGAAGGAAACATCCTATGTTTGACCGGAAAGTGCGCTCCGGGCAGCAGTGCTCCAGTATAAAAAATTGGAAATCATATTTATGAATTAAAAAAAATCTGAAAAAAATCAGCATGTTCTTAATGAAACATACTATAAGCGTGTAAAATCTCAATACAAAATCTTTTGTAGTATGGGCTACACAAAAATGACAAAAGTTAGAAATTTGAAACTACACATTATACGCTATACTCAGATCTGTACATTTTTTTATTTTTGTATAGCCCATACCACAAAATATTTTGCATTGAAATTTTGCACGCTTATAGTATATTTCATTAAGAACATGCGTGATTTTTTCAGAATTTTTTTAACTCATAAATATGATTTTTCAAATTTTTAAACTGGCAGGAGCAGTGGTGCTCGGGAGCACCGAATCTCTACTCATCCAAAACCCTCGCAGTGTGTCATGTTTTTTTACCGGCTACAAAAATAAATTTCATAAAGAATCTGATAATCGGTTTGTTTGGTTGGCTCCGCTGGGAGCACCCCCCGGCCTTATTGTGCGCGACATGTGACTGGCACCCCAAAACAGACATATTTTAGGATGTGACGAAGATATTTACGGGGGTGTTGGTGGAGATGCTTCAAGAGGGAAACGACGCGCGAGGACGTCGTCGTCACCGACACCGACAAAGGTCGGGCTGAGCTTTCACCCGAAGCCATGAGCACCGCTCACACATCGGCACAACACCAAGACACAACGGCAAAAACTTGTCGCCGCCAAAATCGCTCCGGTCCGGAAACCATCGGCCAGCAGAGGCCGCACATGTGCAGGTCACGGGGCGACGCAATGCATCGCCCTGAGGTATAGAAACTTCGTCGCATGAGCACCTGTGCACCGGCTAGTTCTGATCTGTGGCAAAAATGCCCAAATCAGCAACATGATGCCGATGCTGCGATGCACATGGCAGCAACTACCCAGCTCCATGGATGTCGGAGCACGGTAGCGGCCTGCAGAATGCACAACGCCAATATCATAAAGTCGATCAGCACCTTGCACGTCGGAGCTCAGCCCGTCAGCCATCTGTGTTGCACCGGATCTGCACCGTCGGGGCCAGCTGCTAGCACATACCCAACCATGCAAGACAACAACCCATGGCGTTTGAACACCATTCCCAGCCTTTCGGAGGTCGCCGCGAAAGCCTCGCCCCTCCGGAACCCAAGGCCGGCGTGCCCCAGCACGTCCGCAGCCACAGGGGGAGGGCTAACCCTGCCACAGAGCTAACCCCGCCACGGAGCGCACCGCCCGTCCACCTTAGCAGCCGCCGACCCGAGAAGGTGGAACAATCATCCACGTGAAACTTATTTTAGAAAGTTCTCTGCTATGTAGCACTGTCTGTCACTTTTAACTTTACATGTCAATTTAAAAAAAAAAATTGACCACGCACATGGAGTTGTTTATATTAGTTCGCACTTTACATACAAAATTATGATTTTCTCTGCACTTACGCTTTGCTGGTTTTACGCGGTATTGTTTTTTTTTTGGAAAATTGGTTTGTATTGGCGATGAAGAGATAGGTTGATGTTATAGAGTGCTAATTGATCGGATAAAACAGCGGCTTGTATTCTTGCGTGTAAGTTTTTTTTCCCGAAACATACATGGTTTATAGAGCTTCGACATATATAGAACTGAGATATTTAACCCTTTCCTGCTAGTTATAATAATCGAAGTAACGGGTTAGCCGATTGAAAAAAAAAGATTACGGGCATTACTAATACAAGATTTTGGGTCCTATTATTACAAGTTGTACATCTAAGAAGCATCACTGCATAACATGATTCCATGATGCAAAAAGGCTTACAAAACAAAGTGTTTAGCTAACTCTTTTTGCTTGCTATATATCTTACATTTCTTCTCATGACATCAAGATTTGTTGTCTTTCAAAATGAAACCCCCTATAAAATCTATCATGTTTGTTTTTCTGAGTATTTATTAACATAGGACGTTTACAATTTATGGGATGGGTCAGGAATATTTTGAGGAATAATTGTCTATGTCAGGAAATGGAGTGTTTTTTTTATCTTATTGGTGTATGTGTTTTTGGGAAATCCTGAGTTATACATTTTTTTTTTGCTTGGAGATACCGTTGTTCTTACACTATAGTTAATTCAAAAAGAACATGCATGGGATTGCCGTTATGATGGGCTGTACATTTCAGAAGCCTCACCGTGAGCTTTTGGTTTTCTACTGTTTAGTGTATGGTTTGGTTTTGTCCTAAACCAAAGCATACATTTTTCTTTTATTATTGTGAGTTTTGTGGTGTTGCTAAATCTATTAGCTAGATGTGATTCAAATATTTGTTTTAATGAGCTGACCCCTGATGTCCTTCCTCTAGAACAAAGAACAGAGGAACCTTTTTGTCTTCTTGCCTTTTGTTTGTACAACTCTATTGGTTTCTTGCTCACTTGAAGATTTGTTCTAGCTATAGTTGTTACAATTTTCTATCACGCATAACTAATAAATGAGAATGGTCACAAATTTGAGTCCACTAAGTGGAAGCTCAACCCTTATAGTTGGGTGGTTTCATTTCGCATGTGGACTTCATAGTTATGACCATTGGTGTACCTATGCACAAATGGGGGAGGGGGAGGGGGGGGGGGGGGGGGGGGGCAACCGCCCCCCTTCCGGCCTAATTGTTTTGCTTAGCTAACCCCGCATGATCTCGTTTTAGATAGGGGAAATGGGTCATTGACCGGCTCTCCCCCTCGAGACGGTTTTATACATGCACAACCGTCAAAGCCACTATTCTTCGCTAATACTATTAGGAAAGCTGATTCTGCCAGGGCGGCAAGCCTTACATTATCAAATACTTAGTCCCGATAAGTGATGTCGTGCTAAATTAATCTTTCATATGAAAAGCTGGTGAAAGTTAAACAAGGAGAGATGACAAATTGCAACCAATAACATACATAGAGATCAGCAGGATGGTCAAGTGGCTTAGAGCATCTCCACCAGCGCTCACAATAGAGCGTCCGACAAGTGTGTCGGACAAGTGCTATTGGTAGTACCGGCACACTATGTTGGTTTATTGGGAGTGCCTCCCCCACCGGCGCCGCCTCCCATAGACACTCCCGATTGCATTTTAAACCAATTTCTTTCTCAAATTGAAGACAATTATATCTAAAATATCCAGAATAAAATCAGATTACATAGTTTTGAACACATAAAATTGTTCCATGATAATAAATAAAATCATGCATACAACAATTCAAATTAAATTAAATCGTACACTCAATTAGGAGCGTAACATGCTTGTCCTTCGAGTGCCCACAGATGCACAACTAGATCATTTAATAGTTGCACGTGAGTTTCTCCGGTCTCGTATTTTGGTGTTCATTGTGAGGAAATTGGCAAACCCTCCCGGCACTTCATGATCAACCTGGGCAAGAGGGTCTTGATGGTAGTACTGGTGCTCATCGTGCAGTCAAGTAGCAGCGCACTCACTCTCGATGATCATGTTGTGCATGATAACACAAGTCATTATCACCTCCCACATCTTCTCTTTCAACCAGGTTAGAGTTGGGTACCTGACAATAGCAAAGTGTGATTGGAGCACACCAAATGCCTGCTCTCGACATCCTTCCTGGCACCCTCATGTTCTACTGCAAAATAAGATTGGTTCTAACCTTAAGGGTTGGAGATGGTCTTGATAAATGTAGACCATCTTAGATAGATGTCATCCGCTAGATAGTACCCCTTGTTATAGGCATGGTCATTGATCTCATAGTTGCATGGTGGAGCATGGTATTCAACAAGTCTGCTAAAAACCGGTGAGCATTGTAGCACAGTGATGTCATTGTGAGATCTGACCATACCAAAGAAAGCGTGCCAGATCCACAAATCCTTATCCTGCCTAATACGACACCGCACTCTCCAATATGACCTTTGTAAATTCCTTGCCACACGAATGGACAATTCTTTCATGCCCAATGCATGAAATCAATGCTTCCAAGTATCTCAGGAAATTCTCTAGCTGCATTTTTGTGTCATGAGCCGACCAGTTTCACCTTCATTTGGTGGTCTCAAATACGTTGGTCCAAATGCTGCAACCACCGCTCTGCAAAACTTATACATGGTCTTGATGCATGTGGACTCAGCCGTGCGAGGTAGTCTTCCAGTGTATCTACAATAGCTCCATATGCAAGACATATCAAGGCAACGGTGCATTTGTGAATAGAGGAGAAACCAACCAGTCCGGGGAGTCTCTCTTGATCTTGAAGTAGTCATCATACTCCCGCACGCCCATCACCATCAGCATGAAGAGATCCTTGTTTATCCAAAACCGTCGCCGAAATTCCTTCGGCCCATGTGTTGCATCATCGGCGAAGTAGTCATCATACAGTGTCAGATTACCCTCCATCAGTTTGCAATCTTTGATATTCCTCTTGTCCGGCTTCGAACCACCAATCCGAGGAGTGGTGATCTCTCCTAGCAAACCAACAAGGAAAGTGATGATCACCGAATTCTCATAGCGCTCGGCGGTTGCGGTGGCATTGGCGGTGAGCATTGCGCCGACCAACTCCAGCTTGTCGTCGCTATCCATGTATTAAATAAGCCAGGTTAAACAACCACCATGTAAGTTTAAAATAAAGCAAAAAAATCTAGAAAAAAACCGACTTTGGCAATGTGACAAGCAACTTAAGATCCTCACTTCAGTCTTTGAATACATATATTTCTAAGTTAACGAATCCTCTAATATATTCAATAACAAAACATGAAGTTTATAGTCTACTGATGATTAAATTATAAAAATTTACTCGGGTAAATTTTGTGTTCAAAATCTTCATTCCCAACTGTGACATACTTCGGCAAAAATTGTTTAGAATGCCCATTGCACCGCAAACATAGCCCTACGTCGATATCGCACTTCCTCTGCTTAATCATTCAAGATTTATTAGTTTTGGGGTAATTCGTGATGCATCTCATGACTATGCATAATAGCATCTTGCCAGTGTTTCAAGTAATCCTTATCAGGACTACGTTGCTATTTTCAGCACTTGGGGTTTTTAAAGAAAACCCGAAAGCCCCAAAAGGCTTGAACTGTCACCTCTATATCTCACGCAAGTTTATTCTTGATGATATCCACTTTGCTGTATTCTTTAAGCTATTGCAATCTATTTATATTGTGCTATTACTTGCATTGAAATGAAATGTTAATTTCTTATAATTATGAACTGACTATGTTGGTGGGAGATAGAACCACAAAATGAGTGATGCGGTGGCAATTCAATCGTATCGATAAAGTATTAATCTAGGAGTAACAAGAAATGTTGTCAGTTATCCCTTGTGGTTTTAGATAGTGTTGACCACAAGATCTGTTATGGGGCTGAAGGGGCAGCCGGATCTTCTTCCTTTCGCATATCCTCGGACGACTATACATGGTTGAGTCATTGTGGACGACCAACGTGCTTGGAAGCGCTCTGAACTTCCCACCTTGCGAGGTGACAGTATTAGTGTCTCGGGAGGGGTAATGGATATGATCCGGGCCCTAAATGCATTTAATGAGGACGGCCGGGGTTCAGCGCCGCATTACAGCAAGGGTGGATATGTGGGGTTGCGCAATGTTAGACTTGGAACCCTAGACCAGAGCCCATACCTTGGAAGTGTGGATGAGTCTGGCCATTTGAAGGGGAAGGAACTATTTTGGGTAAAGTGACGCACCTTTGCATAGTGTATTAAATTGTGTCTTACTCTTGTTCTATGCAACAAACTATGATGGTAGCGAGAAATGAACTATCAGAAGGTTATCACAACCAGTGGAGTGTGGCATACATAGTTTTTCAGAATAAAACTTGACTTTTGAAGAAATGTTCAAAGAAACTTGCATCAAGACTTGGGCTATGATCAGTGATATAGATTGTGCATTTAAAACACTTAATCTTATATTTAACTTGTTGAGTACGTTGTACTCTTTTGTTCCTCTCAAAACCCTTGCTTCGACTTTGGAGCCATCAAGGATATTGATAGTTATCCATGAAGACATCACGGAGGTCTCCAACGAGGAGTCAAATATATCCAGAGAAGTGAGGAAGTCAACCACAACATCTCCAATGGCGTGAACAGCTACAACATCGCAAATGGTGTGACCCACAAAAACTGGAAGGAGGAGTCCAACAATGGACAATGGTACTCTAACAACTATAAATTAGTGATGTAACAACAGTCATACATGCATAGGCATTATGGGTAGAGCTGATATCCAGCTTAGTGCTATGATCAGGATCTTTGTGTATTTTGTATTTCATTTGCATGAGACTTGCCTTTGTGTGTTGAGGAGGTTCTTAGGATCTATGTATTGTATAGAATTGTACAACATGTAATGGTGTGCCCGGCCACCGCAGGGTCGAAGATTTTGACATGAAGAAAAAACATGATCATATACCATGCTTAACTGATGCCTCATTGCCACCATATCTTGCCAACACGGGCCAACATGAATCGCTAATTGGACTTCTTGTGTATTGATCATGATCATTTTCATGCAATAATATGAACCCTAAAATCCTAAAAACCTAACTGCATCAGTATCCAGTACTGCATTTATCTCCATTTTACAGTGCTTTTCATCCATTTTGCAGTTCAGTGTGCAAAGGCACATGATCTTCAGATGATCCAGTGTAGAAGAGATGCAAGAAGTAGTACACATGTGAACCCAATGCAGCAGAGAAGATCCATGCTCAACAAGTTGAAATCCAGACAGAAATTTAGATGAACACCTGTTGCCAGATGATGAAAAGTAACTGACAGTGCAATGCAAATTCCTGCCAGTCAAGCTGTTGAAGCTCAAGTGCAAATGCAACCAAGTGCTATCTGTAGGGAGTCCCAAGGAACATATTTGAGTAAGTTTGAATCATCATCAAGAAGAAATCAAGCCAGAAGCTGAAGAACATCTCTGCGCCAGAAAGTGAACAGTAACTGACAGAAGTGCAGTTTATGTCAGTTAACTCAAATTCTTCAGCACAAATTCAAGCAGTGCACAAGTGTAGCAGCACAAGGTCCCATGAGAAGATAAGGAGCAATTCAAATGTGTTTGAACCAGAGAGAGGGAAAGTAGCAGCTTGGAGATCAAGAAACCCAAAAAGGCATAAAGTGCAAAAGAGGGGAACACCCCATGTGCAGGAAAGGGAAGCTTCACCACCTCTCCACCTCGGGTCACACCTCCACCACAGTTGGAAAAGGTCCATAAAAAGGCACCACACCACCACACATATCCATCCCATAACCCATCCATTCCCATCCATCCACCTCACTCCATCCCATCCACACCACAACACCACCTTTTCGGCCACCTCTCCACCAACCACCAAGAACTCCTCAAGAACACCAAGAACAGCAAGAAGAAGAACAAGAGCAAGATCAAGATGAACATGGAGACCAGGAGAAGAAGCCCAAGGCCATGGTGACCTGAGGCACATGATCTGCAACTCTGCTTCCACCCCTGTCTTCACCTCTGCTTACTCTGCTTCGACTAGGTTTCAGTGAGCTTTAGCCAAGGATTTCTCTCCAATTCTCTGTGTAATCTTGTGTTGAACTGAGTAGATCATCCATCTGTAAGTAGGGCTTGTGATATTTAGCTACTGCAGTGAATTGAGTGACACAGTTCTCTGTCTTAACTGAAAATTGCTTGATCTGCTTGTTGTTTGGTTTGATCTGTGTGTAAGGCAAGTCCCTGCATACCTTGTGTTGCAAATCTTTCCCTAGCCTCAATTTGCTTTTTAACTTTTAGTGATCTGGCCTGACAAACCAGAAAGCTTTGATCTTTGTGTTGATTTTTACTCCTCTGCCTAAAACCTACTAAAACCCTTTGCTGACAAGACAAGTCTCGGTCAGTTGATGAAGTAATTCTTGTTCCCTGTCTAAACCTTGCTTGGATCCTTGCAGTGGTCTTGATTGACAACCAAGAACCTGTAAGTTAAATTCTGAATTTTATTGCTTAAAACCTTTTTCCCAAAACCCTTAATTTTCTGTCTGTTAAAACCTGAAACTTGATGAATTTGGTCTAGCTTCTGCCAACACTTAGAACCATCATAAACTTGTTGATCCCTGTGGAGAGAACGACATAAACCCCCACTAAAACTCATCTGATCAAAATTGGCGCCGTTGCCGGGGATTAACTTATGATTGGAACTTTGCAGTGCAGTAGACTAGGCTGTGTGTTCCCTGTGAAATTGATGAACTTTATGCATGATCTGCATGTCTGAGATGATTTATGTCCTGTGATCTGAAACTAGACTTGTTATTAGGGGATTTAGTTCACTAACCCTTGATAAAAGTTCTTGTTTGTGACTGTGTGTAGAGGAATCATGATCTCCTTTATGCAGTGTTTGAAAGTGGTGAATGCAGTCTGAAGATTCACCTCTAGCTCCTTTTGATACAGAACCAGAAAGAACTTTTCTTGCTAGAAGGAGAGCAGCATCAGTATCCTCAGTTGAAGTTACAGAGGAAAGACAGACAGTAATCAACATGGGTGACCAAAAGTTGAGAGATTTATGGATCCCCAAGGATCAGTTGGCCAACATAGATGTTGTGATGCCTGCCATCCAGGCAAGCAACTAGGAGATCAAGCCTGTGACGTCTCAAACGTATCTATAATTTCTGATGTTCCATATTTATATTATACCAATTGCTACATGTTTTATATACACTTCATAGCATTTTTATGCATTTTCTGGGACTAACCTATTAACAAGATGCCACAGTGCAGTACTGTTTTTTCTGTTTTTGTATTCCAGAAAAGCTGTTCTGGAAATATTCTCGGAATTGGACGAAACTTGGACAGGACCTCCTAATTTTCAACACGTACACGGAGTCCAAAGGAGAGACGGAGGCGACCTAGGAGGCAGCCACACCATGGGGCGCGGGCCCACCTCCTGCCGCACCGTGGGGTGGTGTGGCCCCCTCGGGTGCCTCCAGCCGCCGCCCTTTCGCCTATATAATCCTGACGCGAAAACCCTAAATACCCGAGCCATTATCCACGAAAAGTTTCAGAGACGCCGCCGTCGTCAACCCTAGCTCGGGAGGGTTCAGAAGCTCTTCCCGGCACCCTGCCGGAGAGGGGAATCATCACCGGAGGGCTCTACATCACCATGCCTACCTCCGGAGCGATGCGTGAGTAGTTCATCCTTGGACTACGGGTCCATAGCAGTAGCTAGATGGTTGTCTCTCCTCCTTGTGCTATCATGTTTAGATCTTGTGAGCTGCCTATCATGATCAAGATCATATTATTGTAATGCTACATGTTGTGTTTGCTGGGATCCGATGAATATTGAATACTATGTCAAGTTGATTATCAATCGATCTTATATGTTATTTATGATCTTGCATGCTCTCCGTTACTAGTAGATGCTTTGGCCAAGTAGATGCTTTTAACTCCAAGAGGGAGTATTTATGCTAGATAGTGGGTTCAGTCTCCAGTAATCTGGGAGAGTGACAGCAACTTCTAAGGTTGTGGATGTGATGTTGCCACTAGGGGTAAAACAGCAATGTTTTGTCTAAGGATAATTGTATTGTTTACATTATGCACTTTACTTAATGCAATAATCTGTTGCTTGCAACTTAATACCAACGGGGAACACAGATGTCAACCTGAAGGTAGATTATTAGTCATAGATGTTGTTGGATAACGGTCTATGTATCATGTTGTAATGCCCAATTGAATATCATAGTAGTCATCTTGTCATATATATGCATTGTTATGCGCTCAATATTTTATCAATTGCCCAGCTGTAATTTGTTCACCTAGCATGTTAGTTATCTTTTATGGAGAGACACCACAAGTGAACTGTGGACCCCGGTCCATTCTTTTACACTGATAATACAACCAACTGCAATCATTGTTCCTTTTCATTCTCTGCAATTAAACACTATTTTCCACACCATACGTTTAATCCTTTGTTTTCAGCAAGCCGGTGAGATTGACAACCTCACTGTTTCGTTGGGGCAAAGTAGTTTGATTGTGTTGTGTGCAGGTTCCACGTCAGCGCACCACTGACAACCTTCAGAAGTGATTTCTTACTCCTACTGGATTGATAACCTTGGTATCTTACTGAGGGAAAACTTGCTGCTGCACTGCTTCATACCTTCCTCTTGGGGTCTCCCAATGAACGTGTGATTTCACGTCATCAAGCAATATTTTCTGGCGCCGTTACCGGGGAGTAAGAGGATTTCTGCAAGGGGAGTCTCTCGCTTCCAATCTCTTTACTTTGTTATTGTCTTGCTTAGTTTATTTTTATTTTATCTTGTTTGCTTTTAATTATCAAAAACACAAAAAAAAAGTTTACTGCATCTAGTTTATTTCGGTTTGTTATTATGTCTAGTTATTTATTTGCTATCAATGGTTTCTCTCTTTGATACAAAATATTATTGGCACGTGGCTTCACGGCGGAACATCAAAATTATTATGAGGAATACCGCTTGTCTCAAAAAGGGAAACATCTATGGGAACAAATAATAGATTGAATTATTTTGCTAAGAACTTGTGTTCTACATATGATGAATCCTACTGCTTTAATGAATCTTTTTGTTGTAGAAGGTATAAACACCTCCCTTTCCAATGTGATTATAATGATAATGAAACATTGGCTGCTTATGCTAAAGGAAACTATGACTTTGGTAATCTTGAACAAACTGAAGAATTTTTTGTTTTTAAAGGTGCCTATGAAATTGCTGGTTATATTCACGATGATGATTCTCCTTATAAATCTGAAAATTTTGCTATACTTGGTTATTGCCTTGAATATTACAATGATAATCCTTATATCACTGAATTTCTTGAGAAAACTTATTCTCCAGAACAACTTGCTACCTTTCAGGAACCTGTGGGAGAAGAAACTGCTGAAACTGAAAGCTCATTTGATGAAAAAGAGGAAGAGAGTGATGATCAAAAGGAGGATCTACCTTCTAATGATAGTAACTCTTTAACTCTTACATTATATGATTACCCTCCATGCCTAACTAAGGAGGAGAAATGCTATATTGTTGAATGTCATGATTCTATTGAAATATCTCCTTTTGATAAATTTGAAGTAACAACCTCCTTGACTCAAGAAAAGGAAATTACAGAAAGTAAAAATGTGCTCCCTAATGTCTTATATGATAATGCTCTTGATGATGGTCCTATATTGACTAATGATATTTGTTATACTACTATTGTCAAAAGTGGGTTTAATGACCCCACTGTTTTTGAGCTTAATAAAAATATGTGTTTGTAGATCATGAAAAGCATGCTTTATGTGATAGTTATATTGTTGAGTTTGTTCATGATGCTACTGAAAGTTATTATGAGAGAGGAAAATATGGTTGTAAAATTTTTCAAGTCGCTAAAATACCTCTCTTTATGTTGAAAGTTTTGAAGTTTTATTTGTTTCATCTTTCTATGCTAGTTGCTTTATGCTTCAATAATTTATTTTGTTACAAGATTCCTTTGCATAGGAAGTGGGTTAGACTTAAATGTGTTTGATATTTGCCTCTTGATGCTCTCCTTTGTTTTTCAACTCTTATTCTTATGAGAGCATCATTAAAATCTTCAAGCCTAGCTGAAAGGCGTTAAAGAAAAACGCTTATGGTAGACAACCCATTGTTTTATTTCTGCAATTTTTCTTTATTTGAGTCAAGGTGCTGTTTACTTCTGTAGCAATGCCTTTGTATCTTTATTTTCTTGCATTGTTGTGCCAAGTAAGGCCTCTAATAGGAAGATGATGCTAGATTTGGATTTCTGCGCAGGAACAGATTTCTGCTGATCACCGTATTACTTCTGTAAAATCACACCAAAATTATTTAAATCTGAAATTTTTGTGCGTGATCCTCAGATATGTACGCATCTTTCATTAGTTTTGAGTTTTTCGATTTGAGTAACGTAAGTGCCTATAAAAATTCATCTTTACGGACTGTTCTGTTTTAGACAGATTCTGCCTTTTATTTTGCATTCTCTCTTTTACTAGTGTTGAGTGGAATTTTTTTTGGTGGAAGAGCTTCACATAACATCATTGGCAGTAGCTAATGTTTAAAAGTAATTGTCATGTTTGTGTCCTTATAGAACATGTGAGTTTTTGATTGTGCACTAACCCTCTAATGAGAATTATTCTGAGTTTGGTGTGGCGAAAGTTTTCAAGGGTCAAGAGAGGAGGATGATATAATGTGATCAAGAAGAGTGAAGAGCTTAAGCTTGGGGATGCTCCCATGGATCACCCCAGCATATTTCAAGAAGATTCTTCTTCATCAGCAACTTATCAGGTCATCTCTAGTGAAACTATATTTTAATTCTTTCACATCATATGTGCTTTACTTGGAGCGTCTGTGTGCTTTTATTTTCGCATTGTTATTTTATTTTCTGAGATCAACTTGTTGGATCCTAGCAATCTTGTTTGGGAGAGAGACACACTCCACTTTTTCATGTGAATACTCCTATTCTTCACTTATACTTGTTGAGTATTCTTGTTTAGCTACTGCTATGCTTTTAGCTCCTGTTTTTCACGCATCTCTTGTTCAGAGCTGTTAGTTCTTTTAGATAAAGTACTCTTTTGTTTCATAATTATTTGGAGAGTTTGTGTTGAAATAAGTTGATTGGTGTTTGGTTGGAACAGAAAATGCTGCATGTGGAAGATGGTATAATGAAAAAAGCTTACATATTCTTGTAGATCACTGTCTTGGATAATTTGATACTTGTCAATTGTTTTGAGTTATCAAGTAGTTCATGTTTAAGCTTTTGTATCATGTGGTTAAAACCTATTAGTGGAGAAATACCGTAAAGCTTGTTGAAATTTGGTTTGTATGATTGGTATCTCTAAGGTCTAGATATTTTCTAGTAAAAGGGTTTGGTTAACAAGGAAGACAGTATAGAGTCTTATAATGCTTGCAATATGTTTTCATATGAGTCTTGTTGTACCGGTTGATATCCTGTGTTTGCTTCAAATAACCTTGCTAGCCTAAATCTGTACTGAGAGGGAATGCTTCTCGTGCATCCAAAAACTTGAGCCAAAATCCATGCCATTTGTGTCCACCATAACTACCTATATATGGTATTTCCTTGCCACTCCAAGTAAATTTTTCATGTGCTACCTTTAAACTATTCAAAACTTTATTATTCCTTTTTGTGTCAATGTTTACCAAGCTCATGAGGACGGGGTGGATGTCTTTATGTCACCTGTCAAACAGACTTTACCACCGGACTAGTGGCATATACATCCGCTTATCCATTAATTTTGCAAAAAGAGCTGGCAAATGGGGTGCCCAGTCCCAATTAATTACAACTTTAACCGCTTAATTCTCTTCACATTTTTGCCCTGATTTATCAGACAAGCAATGATACCAGTGAAATATCTGCATGTGTAAACAAAAGAGAAAAGAGGGATGATCTGCCTTGCTGACAGAAATAACGTCCTTCATGGGAGCCGCTCTTAAAAGTCTGGTTGGCAGGGGTCATATTGTACTTTTCCATTTTCTGATTCGTTGACAATTAACAAACACCTCCCAAAATTTATTTTTACTCTCTATATGATTTCAAAAACTTAAAAAGCTCTAGCACATGATTTAATCCATGCTTCCCTCTGCGAAGGGCCTTTCTTTTACTTTTATGTTGAGTCAGTCTTCCTACTTCTTTCTATCTCAGAAGCAAACACTAGTGTCAACTTTGGTGCAACAATTTTTATATGCTAGTATATTGTACTTATTATATTGCTTTGTGTTGACAAATATCCATGAGATATACATGTTGAAAGTTGAAAGCAATTGCTGAAGCTTAAATCTTCCTTTGTGTTGGTTAAATACCTTTTACTTAGAATCTATTGCTTTATGAGTTAACTCTTATGCAAAACTTTTTGATGCTTGTCTCGAAAGTACTATTCATGAAAAGTTTTTGCTTATATGATTCAGTTGTTTGCTCATTATCTATTTGTTAGCAAACTATAGACCATTGACCTGGATCACTTCATTCATAACATGTGCTTTACAATACTATTTGATCAAGATTATGATGGTAGCATGTCACCTCAGAAATTATTTTGTTTTTATCGTCTTACCTACTCGAGGACGAGTAGAACTAAGCTTGGGGATGCTTGATACATCTCAAATGTATCTATAATTTCTGATGTTCCATGTTTATATTATACCAATTGCTACATGTTTTATATACACTTCATAGCATTTTTATGCATTTTCTGGGACTAACCTATTAACAAGATGCCACATTGCCAGTTACTGTTTTGTGCTGTTTTTATATTCCAGAAAAGCTGTTCTGGAAATATTCTCGGAATTGGACGAAACTTGGACAGGACCTCCTAATTTTCAAACACGTACACGGAGTCCAAAGGAGAGACGGAGGCGACCTAGGAGGCAGCCACACCATGGGGCGGCGCAGGCCCACCTCCTGCCGCGCCGTGGGGTGGTGTGGCCCCCTCGGGTGCCTCCAGCCGCCGCCCTTTCGCCTATATAATCCCCCCGACGCGAAAACCCTAAATACCCGAGCCATTATCCACGAAAAGTTCCAGAGACGCCGTCGTCGTCAGCCCTAGCTCGGGAGGGTTCAGAAGCTCTTCCCGGCACCCTGCCGGAGAGGGGAATCATCGCCGGAGCGCTCTACATCGCCATGCCTGCCTCCGGAGCGATGCGTGAGTAGTTCATCCTTGGACTACGTGTCCATAGCAGTAGCTAGATGGTTGTCTCTCCTCCTTGTGCTATCATGTTTAGATCTTGTGAGCTGCCTATCATGATCAAGATCATATTATTGTAATGTTACATGTTGTGTTTGCTGGGATCCGATGAATATTGAATACTATGTCAAGTTGATTATCAATCTATCTTATATGTTATTTATGATCTTGCATGCTCTCCGTTACTAGTAGATGCTTTGGCCAAGTAGATGCTTTTAACTCCAAGAGGGAGTATTTATGCTAGATAGTGGGTTCAGTCTCCAGTAATCTGGGAGAGTGACAGCAACTTCTAAGGTTGTGGATGTGCTGTTGCCACTAGGGGTAAAACATCAATGCTTTGTCTAAGGATAATTGTATTGTTTACATTATGCACTTTACTTAATGCAATAATCTGTTGCTTGCAACTTAATACCAACGGGGAACACGATGTCAACCTGAAGGTGGATTATTAGTCATAGATGCTGTTGGATAACGGTCTATGTATCATGTTGTAATGCCCAATTGAATATCATAGTAGTCATCTTGTCATATATATGCATTGTTATGCGCTCAATATTTTATCAATTGCCCAGCTGTAATTTGTTCACCCAGCATGTTAGTTATCTTTTATGGAGAGACACCACTAGTGAACTGTGGACCCCGGTCCATTCTTTTACACTGATAATACAACCAACTGCAATCATTGTTCCTTTTCATTCTCTGCAATTAAACACTATTTTCCACACCATACGTTTAATCCTTTGTTTTCAGCAAGCCGGTGAGATTGACAACCTCACTGTTTCGTTGGGAAAAAGTAGTTTGATTGTGTTGTGTGCAGGTTCCACGTCAGCGCGCCACTGACAACCTTCAGAAGTGATTTCTTACTCCTCCAGGATTGATAACCTTGGTATCTACTGAGGGAAAACTTGCTGCTGCACTGCTTCATACCTTCCTCTTGGGGTCTCCCAACGAACGTGTGCTTTCACGTCATCAGCCTGCATTAATCAACATGGTGCAGCACAACCCATTCAAAGGAAGTGCCTTGGAGAGTCCTCATGAGCACATCAGAAATTTTCTTGAGTACTGTAACACTCTTAAGCACAATGGTGTACCCCCTGAAGCAATTAGGATGCAATTGTTTCCATTTTCTCTGTCTGGCCTTGCAAAGATGTGGCTCCATGCATTGCCAACCCACTGCAGAGATACTTGGGAGCACCTGTTGCAAGCATTCTTTGAAAGATACTTTCCTCCCACCAAGGTAGCTGAGAGTAGAGATAAGATCACAAGATTTGTGCAGTATGAAGGTGAAAGCTTGTATGATGCTTGGCTGAGATATCAAGGATTGATCAGAATGTGTCCTAACCATGGGCAAGAGCAGTGGCTGATTTTGCAAACCTTTTACAAGGGCCTGACAGAGCAGACAAGATCCTTTGTTGATTCAGCAGCTGGTGGAGGTATCATGAACAAAACCCTTGATGAAGCCACAACTTTGATTGAGAGTATGGCATCCCATAATTTTTCCTGGACCAATGAAAGAATAGTGCATCCAAATCAGTAGACATCAATTCAGCTAAGTGGCCAGAATGCATTGGAGGCAAAGCTTGATAGCCTGGCCAACCAGCTGTCACGCTCATGCAGGAGAAGAACAACAAGGCAATTGTGTCTGTCAATCAAGTATCATCTGCTTGTTTGATCTGTGGAAATGAAGGTCACTCACCTCAGGAGTGTTCTTTGTTTGTAAACCCTGGAAATCAGGTGGCAGAAGTGAAATATGCTCAGAATCAAGGTGCATTTTCTCAGAGCTACAACCCTGCTTGGAGGAACCATCCCAACCTGTCATACAAGAATACAAATCAGTAGAGCTATCCTCAAGCAGCTCAGCAAAATTTTGCTCCAGCAGCTTAGCAAAATTTCAGACCTCAAGGCAATATGCAGTATCAGCAGTACCAACAGCAACAACAACAACAGCCACAGCAGCAACAACAGCAAGCAAATCAGCAAAATGCATCTAGCAAGTCAGAAATCAGTGAAATGATGAGATTATAGAAGAAAATGTTCAGTGGTATGCAGGAAACTATGAAAATGCAGTCAGAATTGTTTTTCAAAACAATGCAAACACTCACAGCTGGGATTTCTAATGCCCAAGTAGCCCAGTCAGTGAATAAGTTGCCTGCACAAGCTGAGAAAAATCCTAAGCAGTGTGGAGCTATTGAGACAGTGGAGGCAGTTACAACTAGAAGTGGAGTAAACACAGCCCCAGTGCTGAAAACACCACCAATGATTCCTTATGTTGCTCCACAGAGAAGAATAACAAATCAGCAACCTGTTGTCTCTAAAAACACTGAGCAAATCCTGAAAAGACAGTGGAACCAGCAGCTGAGGCTGAAAGGCCAGAAAATTCCGCAGGAAAATAAGTGGAAAATGGTCCAGCAACTGAAAAACCAGAAGTCACTGTAGCAAATCCAGTCCCTGCAGTTCAGAGACCTGTTGCACATAAAATACCATTCCCAGAAAGATTAGAAAAAACCAAGGAAGAAAAGCAATATGCCAAGTTCTTGGAGGCCATGAAGGAAGTCCAGATTACTATCCCCATTCTTGATGCAGTGCTACATATCCCTCTGTATGCAAAAAATTTGAAAGAGTTGATTACCAAGAAAAGAAGTCTAGAAGACCTAGAAATAGTTGCTCTGACAGAGGATTGCAGTGCTGTCATTCTGAATTATATGCCCAAAAGCTTGGTGATCCAGTGAGTTTTAGTATTCCTTGTGTAGCTGGAAAAAGAACATTCACAACATTGTGTGATCTAGGTTCATCAGTCAGTGTGTTACCACTAGCTGTCAGCCAGATTTTGCAGTTAGGAGCTCTGAAGCCTACCTCCATGACATTGCAGTTAGCTGACAGAACTTTGAGGAAACCAGCTGGAATTCTTGAAGATGTACCTGTCCAAGTAGGAAACTTTTCTTATCCAGTAGATTTTGTGGTGCTGGAAATGGAAGACAATTCAGAGTCCATGATACTAGGCAGACCATTTTTGGCAACAGCTGGGGCAATTATTGATGTGAAAGGTGGAACACTAAAATTGCAATTTGGTTCAGAGGAAGCTGAGTTCAGCATGAAGCATGCTTCTCACATGCCAAACATACTTGAGCAGTGCCATTCCATAGATGTGGTTGAAAAGAGTGTGTTGGACACTTTTCAAAAAATTCAGTCAGATGAGCCTGAAGCACAAGTGTTTGTGACAGCTGACAGTGTTAATCCACATGAGTTATGTGGAATAAATCTTTGTGAAGAAGAATCAGAGGAAGTTGAAAGTGAAATTCCTCAGCCAGCTCACCATTCCATTGTGGAGCTAAAAGAATTACCATCTCATCTGAAATACTCTTTCTTGGAGAAGGAAAAAATTCATCCAGTGATAATCAACTCAGCTCTGGATGATGATCATGAAGAAAGCCTATTGTCAGTGTTGAGATTGTACAAGAATGTGATTGGTTATTCCATTGATGATATCAGAGGCATAGATGAGAAAGTTTGCTCTCACAGGATACATTTGGAAGAAGACAGAAAACCTACTAGAGAGGGCCAGAGAAGATTAAACCCTGCTATGCAAGATGTAGTCAAGAAGGAAGTTCTGAAATTGCTCAAGGCAGGCATGATTTACCCCATCTCTGACAGTGAATGGGTGAGTCCAATTCATATAGTGCCCAAGAAAGGAGGCTATACAGTGGTAGAAAATGAAGAAGGTAGACTGATGACCACAAGACCTGTCACTGGTTGGAGAATGGTCAATGATTTCAGAAAATTGAACATGGCAACTAGGAAGGATCATTTTCCTTTGCCATTTATGGATCAGATGTTGGAAAGGCTTGCAGGACAGAAATTCTTTGTTACCTAGATGGTTATTCTGGTTTCTTGCAAATTCCTATGCATCCTGCTGATCAAGACAAAACCACCTTTACCTGTCCCTATGGAACATTTGCTTACAAAAGATTACCATTTGGCTGTGCAATGCACCGGGCACATTTCAGGGGTGTATGATGTCCATTTTTTCTGACCACGTTGAGAAGATCATGGAAGTGTTCATGGATGACTTCACAGTTTATGGAAGGATTTCATCACTTGTCTGAAGAATTTGACATCAGTGTTGCACAGGTGTTCAGAGCAGAATCTGATATTGAATTGGGAGAAATGTCATTTTCTGGTCACAGAAGGAATTGTGCTTGGACATCTAGTGTCAGCCAGAGGAATACAAGTGGACAGAGCAAAAGTTGATGTAATTGCAAAACTACCTCCTCCTGAAAATGTGAAAGGAATTCAGAGTTTCTTGGGTCATGCTGGTTTTTACAGAAGATTCATCAAGGACTTCTCTCTTATTGCAAAGCCTCTCGCAAAACTGCTAAATCAAGATGTCAAGTTTGTGTTTGATGAAGCATGTATGCAAGCATTCAACAAATTAAAAGAAGCTCTCGTTACAGCCCCAATTGTGCAGCCACCTGACTGGACTCTGCCATTTGAGCTGATGTGTGATGCCAGTGATTATGCAGTAGGAGCAGTTCTTGGTCAGAGGAAGGAGAAAGCTCTTGATGTGATCCATTATGCCAGCAAGACACTAGATGATGCTCAGATCAACTATACCACCACAGAAAAGGAATTACTTGCAGTAGTGTTTGCATTTGATAAGTTCAGGCCATACCTTGTTGGACACAAGTGCACAGTCTATACTGACCATGCAGCAATAAGGTACTTGATCAAGAAGAAAGATGCTAAGCCAAGGCTGATCAGATGGATCCTCTTGTTGCAAGAATTTGACATAGAGATCAAGGACAAGAAAGGCTCTAAAAATTTAGTTGCAGACCATCTGTCAAGAATTAATTGCCCTGAAAACAGAGAAATACAAGATGGAATACCAGGTGAACAGCTGATGAAAGTGAGTGCAAGTTCTCCATGGTATGCTGACATTGTGAATTACCTTGCTTGTGAAATTATGCCAGCTGAGATGACATATCAGCAGAGAAAGAAATTTTTGCATGATGCAAAGAGCTATTACTGGGATGAGCCATTTTTGTACAAGCATTGTGCAGATGGAATTGTCAGAAGATGTGTGCCAGCAGAAGAAATTAGTGATGTTATGTTCCAATGCCATGCAGGCATGTATGGAGGCCATGCTGGAGTGATGAAGACTCAAGCAAAAATATTGCAAGCTGGATTCTACTGGCCAAATCTGTTCAAAGATGTGCATGAGTATATCAAGCAGTGTGATCCTTATAGAGGGCAGGAAAATATCAAGAAGAAATGAAATGCCACATAAGGGAATTCTTGAAGTGGAATTGTTTGATGTGTGGGGAGTAGATTTTGTTGGACCCTTGCCATCATCAAAAGGATACAAGCATATACTGGTTGCAGTGGACTATGTGTCCAAATGGATTGAAGCAATACCCATTGTCAGTGCTGATTCCAAGTCTGTCTGCAAATTATTCAAAACAGTGATATTTCCCAGATTTGGAGTTCCTAGAGTAGTGATCAGTGATGGTGGAGCTCATTTCAACAATGAACAACTAGAGAAGCTCCTGAGCAAGTATGGTGTGAAAAACCACAGAGTGACAACACCCTACCATCCTCAAGCCAATGGACAAGTGGAGTTGTCCAACAGAGAAGTAAAGCAGATTCTTGAGAAAGTTGTGTCCAAGTCAAGAGGTGATTGGTCAATGAAGTTACCAGATGCTTTGTGGGCATACAGAACAGGCTACAAAACACCAATAGGAATGTCACCATTCAGAATTGTGTATGGAAAAGCATGTCACTTACCAGTGGAGTTGGAGCACAGAGCTCAGTGGGCAGGAAGGAAATTGAGCATGGATTTGGGAAAAGCTGGAGATGCAAGAAAGCTCCAGATGTGTGAATTAGAGGAGCTGAGAAATGATGCTTATGAGAGTGCCAAGATATACAAGGAAAATGCCAAGAAGTGGCATGACAAGCACATACTCAGAAAAGAATTCAGTGTTGGACAAACAGTTTTGGTGTATGACTCCAAACTGCATTTGTTCTATGGAAAGTTCAAGTCAAGATGGTTTGGTCCCTGTGTCATCAAGAGAGACCTAGGGCATGGTGCTTTTGAGGTGCAGAGCTCGACAGAGGGTACTTTCAAGGTGAATGGACAGAGACTGAAGCATTACAGAGCAGGATAGCAGTTTAACACTGAGGACAATGAAGAAATTGATGATGATGAAGCAGAGGATGAGCCCAATGCATCCTCTGGAGTTGAGAACCAGTGAAGAAGCTACAGTCAGGCTCATGACTATAAACAAGCGCTCATCAGGAGGCAGCCTGATACCTTTTTATTTCCTTTATTTGCTATTTTTGTTTGTGTGTGTTTCTTTTGTTTTTGTTTTCAGATTTTGAATAAAAGAGAATGTAGAAGTCTTGGCTGTGATTTCATGAAGCAAGAGGCAAAAGAGAACATCAGGTGGAAACATTTCAATCCCTGAAACAATTTTACAGCATGAATATTATTGCTATGCCATGTTTCGGAATTATGATCAATTTGGCAATTTATTGCTGTTTCAGTAAAAGTTTCATTGTATTGCTCTGTTCTGATCAATTAGCAGTACATCTTATTGAGAATCCTGCATTTTATCTGGTTATTATTCTTGCAAAGGCTTATGTTCAGAAGCATTTATCAAAGCAGAATTTATTTGTTTCTCAGTTCAAAACTTTTGGAATACTGGATAATGCAAGCGACTTAGAAACTGAATGTGATGATCCATTTTAGAGCCATTTACTAACTGCATTTCTGCATATTTGCATTTTTCGCATTAGCAATCATGATCTCTGGATTGTGATTTGTGAAGCACTAACAGTGAAACTAACTGAAAATTGGTAACAGCAAACAATTTTTGCATTAGCTACTGTGATCTCTAGATTGTGGTATGTGAAGCACTAACTAAAATTCTATAACTGAAACTGAAGCAAATTTTGGCATTAGCAGCTATGATCCAGTGATTGTAGCCTGTGAAGCACTAACTATGCTAACCTGACAAGAAAATGCCTAACTAACTCATTTTATGCACTTGCACTAGCCTACTATGTTCCTGGGAACTGTAGCAGGTGAAGCACTGACTATGCATGCATATAACATCCAACTCTGCATATTGGCTATTTTCTGGATCATTTCTTTTCAATTTCCTGTCAATTGTCTTATCTTGTTAATCCAGAGTATTTGAACCTAGAAATGATTAAAACCTGCTATTTGAAACTTGTTTCCAAACTAGCATTTGCTCTAATAGTAAACAGAACTGCAATGAATCCAATTTGAATGAACTGCTACGTTTTCATAACTGAGTACTCTTCATCTTCAGACTGTTGTCAGTAGAACCTCATTTTGCTTTACTTGGGGACAAGCAAAGGTTTGGGTCTGGGGGTTTGATCATCATCATTTTTATGCAATAATATGAACCCTAAAACCCTAAAAACCTAACTGCATCAGTATCCAGTACTGAATTTATCTGCATTTTACAGTGCTTTTCATCCATTTTGCAGTTCAGTGTGCAAAGGCACATGATCTTCAGATGATCCAGTGTAGAAGAGATGCAAGAAGCAGTACACATGTGAACCCAATGCAGCAGAGAAGATGGCCATGCTCAACAAGTAGAAATCCAGACAGAAATTCAGATGAACACCAGTTGCCAGATGATGAACAGTAACTGACAGTGAAATGCAAATTCCTGTCAGTCAAGTTGTTGAAGCTCAAGTGCAAATGCAACCAAGTGCTATCAGTAGGGAGTCCCAAGGAACATATTTGAGCAAGTTTGAATCATCAGAAGAAGAAGAAATCAAGCCAGAAGCTGAAGAACATCTCTGCGCCAGAAAGTGAACAGTAACTGACAGAAGTGCAGTTTCTGTCAGTTAACTCAAATTCTTCAGCACAAATTCAAGCAGTGCACAAGTGTAGCAGCACAAGGTCCCATGAGAAGATAAGGAGCAATTCAAATGTGTTTGAACCAGAGAGAGGGAAAGTAGCAGCTTGGAGGTCAAGAAACCCAAAAAGGCATAAAGTGCAAAAGAGGGGAACACCCCATGTGCAGGAAAGGGAAGGGAAGCTTCACCACCTCTCCACCTCAGGTCACACCTCCACCACAGTTGCAAAATGTCCATAAAAAGGCACCACACCACCACAACATATCCATCCCATAACCCATCCATTCCATTCCCATCCATCCACCTCACTCCATCCCATCCACAGCACAACACCACCTTTTCAGCCACCTCTCCACCAACCACCAAGAACTCCTCAAGAACACCAAGAACAGCAAGAAGAAGAACAAGAGCAAGATCAAGATGAACATGGAGACCAGGAGAAGAAGCCCAAGGCCATGGTGACCTGAGGCACATGATCTGCAACTCTGCTTCCACCCCTGTCATCACCTCTGCTTCCTCTGCTTCGACTAGGTTTCAGTGAGCTTTAGCCAAGGATTTCTCTCCAATTCTCTGTGTAATCTTGTGTTGAACTGAGTAGATCATCCATCTGTAAGTAGGGCTTGTGATATTTAGCTACTGCAGTGAATTGAGTGACACAGTTCTCTGTTTTAACTGAAGAATTGCTTGATCTGCTTGTTGTTTGGTTTGATCTGTGTGTGTAAGGCAAGTCCCTGCATACTTTGTGTTGCAAATCTTTCCCTAGCCTCAATTTGCTTGTTTACTCTTAGTGATCTGGCCTGACAAACCAGAAAGCTTTGATCTTTGTGTTGATTTTTACTCCTCTGCCTAAAACCTGCTAAAACCCTTTGCTGACAAGACAAGTCTCTGTCAGTTGATGAAGTAATTCTTGTTCCCTGTCTAAACCTTGCTTGGATCCTTGCAGTGGTCTTGATTGACAACCAAGAACCTGTAAGTTAAATTCTGAATATTATTGCTTAAAACCTTTTTCCCAAAACCCTTAATTTTATGTCTGTTAAAACCTGAAACTTGATGAATTTGGTCTAGCTTCTGCCAACACTTAGAACCATCATAAACATGTTGATCCCTATGGAGAGAACGACATAAACCCCCACTAAAACTCATTTGATCATGTATCACTCTATTCTACCCTACGTCCTAGTAATTTCACAACAATCATAACACTATCATTACACTAAGATAGTAAGACTATAGAGGCCACATGCGGAGGGATGAAACTATAGGGGAGATGCGATCAAAGATTAATCCCTCTACCTAACTGTTGGGAAGGGCCGACGTACTAAAATACACAAATTGTGGTGGGGCTGGGGGTGTGTGGAGGAGTGAAAGAAATTCTAGCTGTCGGGGGGGGGGGGGTCAGGGTCCCTACTGGTCCCCTTGTGTTACCCCTGATAAAGGTACTTTGCATGACATTATTTCCATTAATCCCTCCCAAACAACGCCCCACTGAAAAATGCTAATCCCTCTGTTCCTATATGTAGGGTGTATAAGCTTTGGGACGGAAATTAAAGAATGCTCGTGGAGGAAAAAAATTAAACTAGTTAGGACATAATTACCTCTGGCTAATTTACGTGGTAAAAAGAGGAGTTTGAATTAGATAAAAAACATAATCAAATTTCTAAGAAAAATATTCAGATGAGTGATGGAAAGAAGTACACTCTATATTTCGGATGTTTTTCTCAAAACCTTAGGCACCTTTTACATCAAGGAACGGAGGGAGTATAAGTTAAACTGGAATATACGAAAGCAGACTACTCCTAATACTGCGGATAAAAGAAAGGCTAGTCCCTTCGTTTCTTCTTAATGGGTATATTACTTTTCAAAATAAAAAATTTGGACCAAAACATTACCTTTTGATCCATTATAAAATATTCTCTAATATTCTAGTTATTCAATATTGTATATGGCAATAGTTTTTCTACAAAACTTGATCAAAGATAGAAAAAAACTTTAAAAAATACACTTTACAAAGGATTATAAGTTTGTGATTCGAATGAACAATTTTGTAGTATCACCGCTCACTAAGGGCATGTTTGTTTGCCTGGACCCACCCCAAACAGGTCCAATGAATGAAAAAATCGATTGTTTGGAGGCTTGTTTTATGGGCTAGACTAGGTTCGCACGCCACTCAAAGCATCTCCGAGCGAGTCTCCATGGGAATGCTCGAATCGACCATTCCAATGGAGTTAGGACCTGCGAGCCCAAGAGGGAACGACATGCGCATAGGAGAAGTTTTGGCAATAAAGCTAATCTCACCTCCCTCTTTAGTCCGCACCTCCAGACATAGGGAATTCCCCACCTCTTTTTTTTGGCATCAGTGGCGGTGAGGACACAGATCGATCTCCGACACTGACTCCTCTCATATGCCATAGTTTAAAAAACCGGACCGAGATCAAACCGGCGAGGGCCTCGGTTCGCGGTTCACCGGTTAGACCACCGGTTCGCTCGGTTCACTTGCCGGTTTTTTAAAAATAGAATAGTGAAGAAATATTAATAATCTGTTACAAAAGTTAATGTATTTAATCAGCAAGTGTTGTACTATGACACAAACATGGCTTGCATCAGCTGGCTAGCCAGCAGGACAGCCTGCGCACGCTGCGTGGGGGTCGCAGGTTCGATTCCCGCCCCATGCAACAAATTTTTCTCGCGCGTACTGATACTTCCGGTCGGACGAGCGGTCCGTCAGGCCCCGGTTTAGGTGAAAACCGCCGGTTCGACCGCGGTTTGGGGGGTTTTCCCCGGTTCACTGGCGTGAACGGTCCAATGCGCTTAACAGACCGGCGAGGGCGCTGGTTTCGGGTTTTTTCGGTTCAACCGTCGGTCCGGTCCGGTTTTTTAAACTATGCATATGGCATCGGCAATGTCCTATCCGTCTCCGGCACCGGCTCCTTGCCCTCGTCTCCTGCGGTGGCTTCAAATCTTTGTCTCTGGCACAGGCAGATGTACATCGCCGCCACGGTCTCCTCCTTTTTCAAAATGAATGTTGTTTTTAGAAGAAAAAACACCATGTAACAAAGGAAATAAAATAAGAGTTTCCTCGAAAGGAAGTGTCGTGGGGTAGATAACACGGCAGATGCTACTTTGGGGTAGCTTGAGTTGATGGGCAAGGCGACACTGGCGTCTGGGAGATTGTTTAGCAATGCAGGAACAAAGGGTTTACCCAGGTTCGGCCTCTCCATTGGAGATAAAGACCTACTTCCTGCTATCTTGTTATTGATCTCGATCTCGGTAACCCGGCTACAACAACAGAGCCGGATCTCGATCTAGGTTACAAGGTTGTGGTGTTTCTCTTGATGGTTCTCTCGCCTAAGCTTGGATCGTAAAAGTTCTCCCCAACTAGGGCTCAGGGACCGGTTTATATAGACGACCGGGTCTCCTGGCACTTTACAATACGAACCCGGGCTCTACCCAGACTCGGAGTCCTATTCTAGCTCTTCTAGCCTTCGTGTCCTCCAAGTCCCGAACCGCCTCTGGTCTTCTAGAAACTTCCCTCTCTGAACCGGGTTACCGCCAAAGCCTCTGGCCCAGCAACATAACCCGGCCCATGCTGATGGTTAGCTGGCCTGGCCGGGCCTCCTGCCTGGCGGGTCATGCTTCCCTCTTCATGGGCCTACCGGGTTATATCCCCCATCAGTAGCCCCCAGATTAACCTGGTTGCCAGGTTGGCATGCTCTGCTTCTTATTCTTGAATATTGCTTCTTTGAGCAGAACTGATATCCTGGCCAGCCGGGTTAATCACCTGAAACATAAAATAACACGTAACAAATTCAATATCAGAACATATCTCTTTTCTCCTTTGCTGGCCAGTCTTTTTGGCGGTTCACGCCGTAACCCGGTTATCTCTTGCCGGGTTCCGACGCCCGGGTTTCACTTTCGACACTTAGTGAAAATTATCGCCAACTATAACTCCATCCTTATCCATCTTAATCACGATCTTATCATTTAATACCCGTAATTATCTCATTCCGTTTGTCGTTGACTTTTAGTCAAAGATCCTTATCTCTTCACTTTTTACCACAACACCCCTAGGGTTTTTACTGTGCCTATAAATAGGAGACCAAGAGACACCGCAGTCACTTTCCCCATTCAACTCATCTTCTTCCTCGCGCACACACTGTAGCAGCCGCGGATCCAATCTCAAATCGAGCCTCCCAATCTCCTGCAAGAAGATCCACAGGTACGTTTATCCCACACATCCGTGCTCCGCACTTGATTCCAACTCGAATCTCGTCCAGATTTGCTTCGCATTTCCCCCTCTACACATCTACATCTAGAACTAGGGTTTCTTATCTCCATTGTTGTGCTCAGAGAACTTCGAAGCTCCTCAGCCATGGTGAAGGACAAAGCGAAGGCCGGAGCTCCCCGTGCGGCGAAGAAGCTCGCAAAGAAGCCTCACAGCACCCACGCCGGTGCATCTGGCTCCGCCGCCCCCGCTGCTACTCAGGTCAACTGGACCAAGTCCACGGTGACCAACTTGATGCTTCAAGAATACGTGAACTGCGGCGAGCTCCCTCCGAAGGATGAGATTCAATGGCGTGCTGCTGGAGAAGAAATCCGCCCCAGCCCCAAGGAAGGTGAAGTGGTGGTTTTCCTCGACCACGTTCAGCGCGGCCTTCGCCCCCCGGGTTCCCTTTTTTTCGCCGGGTCTTGAAGTACTACGGCCTTAGGCCTCAAGACATCGCGCCCAACTCCATGCTGAACATCAGCAACTTTGTGGTGTTCTGTGAAGATTATCTGCAAATGGCTCCAAGCCTCGAGCTGTTCCTCGAGTTCTTCTACTGCAA
Organism: Poa pratensis; assembly: GCA_947311845.1. Taxonomy (NCBI): domain Eukaryota; kingdom Viridiplantae; phylum Streptophyta; class Magnoliopsida; order Poales; family Poaceae; genus Poa; species Poa pratensis. Next base: position 10,166,949 of record CAMZMU010000071.1, read on the forward strand.
CCCCTCTCGCAAGGACCAAGTACTCCCATATGGGGGAGTTGCAATCCAGCGCCGAAGGGAATGCGATTTCCCGGCTCTTCTTCTAGCCAGCCATCCCAAGGGGTGGCAAAACACATATTTTTACTGCAATGACACTTCACCAGAATCTGACGATGCCCGTTACCCGGCTTTCCGGAACTCGGGCTTAACATATGAAGCCAAAATGAACAGTTATGCCGATGACGCCGAGCGGGTCAAGCTCGAGCCCACTCTTCGCCGGGCCAGAGCTTTACTCGCCCATGGTCTCAAGGGCACAGATCTGGTCAAGTGCTGGATCGGTTGGTTCATCCAGCCACTCAGCATCAGGACCCGGCTAATTTGCCAGTACACTGGTGAAACCACAGACAATATGCGTTACTCTGAGATGACGCTACTGATGATCAGCTCGTGAAGAATGCCAAGAGATTACTTGGCGAAAAGAAAGACGCCACTGAACGGGCTCGCCCCATTTAGTGCCAAGAACAAACCCCCCACGGTAAAGCCAACACTCAATCATTTGCTTACTTTAACCCGGTAAACTCATCCATAGACTGTTATTTACTGTGACTGCTTTTTCTCAGGACTCCAAGTGGTGGAGCGTGGATTTTACCCCTACATCCTCTCCTGATGGGGAGGACACAGAAAGTGAAGACGACGAAGAAGAAGAAGAAGGTGAGCTAGACTCCGTAGGCCGGCTCTTCCTCCAGTTGATTAACAACGAAGTCCCCAACAAGGACACCTCTACTGATAACCCGGCAAATTTTATTCCAGGCCCCACTGACCCGGCTTCTGACGTAGCGCCGGGTCCCCAAGCTACTGCAGCTCCTACTCAGAAGAGACCCGGGCCACCATTGCCAAGGTACCACATTCTCTTTTCTCAATTTTCATGATGAACTCATCTCAAACTTAAGCACAAACACAGGAAAAGGAGCTGAGAAGGAGGCTGAGGCGAACAAGAGACGCCGAACCCGGTCTTCTACAAGCCAAGCTTCCCTGAGCCCAGGTATCCCTCAACGCTCTTTATCAAGCTGGGCCAAATCCATCCAGAAGACGCCCAGCAAACAGTTCCCTTTAGCTGGCAAGATCCGGGTTCCTAAACCATCTCGTTTGTCAGATTCTTCCTCGGATGGTGTTAGCACACCCGAGGATTTCCAGATCAACGCCGGGTTAGAAATACTTCACACATCTTTTCCATACCTCTATACTTTACTGTCCCATTCTTGTTTAACTAAGACACTATCTTGTTCCAGTGCCAGGCTTTTATGGATGAAGACCCGGAATCTCCTCCCGCGGCGTCTCCTCCTCCAGCAACCACAGAGCCTTCTCCTATGGAGGCACATATTGAAGAACCGGAGGACAAAGACGAGCCAAGGGAGCAAGCAACCCCCGCGGCTTCTCCAAAAAATATTGTTGACCCGGTGCCAGAATCCTCCCCAGCTGCTCACTCGCCCGGGTTAGGCTCTGGGACTAAAGAAGATGAAGTGCAGGTTACTGGGACCCGGCACGTTCCAGTACAAAATGCTCCTGAGACTCTTGCCAAGGTGCCAGCCCCAGATGCTGACCCGGCAACTCCTGCCAAGGACAAGAACCCGGCTTCCTCCTCAAATTCACCGGCTCTGGACGCCATGTCCGTTCCAGCACTTTGCGACGAATATTTTTCTCGCCTTGCTCAACACAAGACCCTGGAGACAGAACTGGTCGCCCTAATTCAAAAACGATATCAGGTACCCTTTTTACTTCTTGCCTGTATATTTTCTTGCATAACTATACCCTGAGTAGCCCCCAAGCTCTAAGTTCATCACTTGTGATGAGCTTGGTGCTTACAATATGCATTCCTTAGGTAAAAACTTCAAACCTGTAGCCCCCAAGTGCCGGGTTGTCTGTTTACAGCAACCTGGGACTAAAAAACTTCCATCATTTAAAACTTGCCCATTTTCACATCAAAACTTTGAACACTGTAGCCCCCAAGTGCCGGGTTGTGCCTGCAGCAACCTGGGACTTCTTTATTACGTTGAACAATTGAACTTCAAACTGAGTAGCCCCCAAGTGCCGGGTTAGCTGTCCACAGCTACCTGGGACTTACAGTTAGAAAATTTTAGACTTTTTGCGCATGTAGCCCCCAAGTGCCGGGTTGCACGCCTGCGGCGACCTGGGACTAACATAACTTTTTGCATCTTAACAGGAAGACCATGCCAAGGCCCAGGCTGAAATCACCCGGCTCACTGACGCTGCCAAAACTGAATCTGAGACCCGGGCTGATCACTCAGCTCAACTCCAGGCCTTGGAAGAAAAGATTACTGCCTGACGCAAGAAAACTCCGATCTGAAGAAGGACATGCAGGAGAACGAGGAGAACTTCCAGGAGCAACAGGAGACCCTGCAGAAGCAGCTGGATGAAACCAACAACGAGCTGACCCGGCTAAAAAGAATGATCACCTCTATGGTTGAATCTTTAGTGGGTAAGCACTACTCCTTTGAATTTCAACCTAAACTGATCAAGCAGACCCGGTTTTTGAAATTCACTGTTACACTTTTCCTTACACAGGCCCTCGTGATGGGAACCTCCGCAAAACCGCTGCAGAGAAGATCAAATGCATGTACACGCTGACACGTCAGCTGTACTTTGGCAGCTGCGAGGTCATCAAAGCCGCTAGGCTCTGGGAGAACCCGCCAAGCAAGTACACTGAAGTCCTTGGGCATCTGTCAACAATGCCGCAATGGATCCATCTGCTCAAGAGATCAGCTTGCAGGGCCGGGGTGATGCGAGGTCTTGCCTTGGCAAAGGCCTACCATCCCCAACTAAACCCGGCTCCACTGAAGAAGGGCTTTCCTCAGTTTGACACTGATGGCAAGGAGTTCGATAAGAAGTGCTACGCCCGGGTTGTGAAGCAAACCCGGCACGTTGCCACTGTAATTGCCAGCAAGATGAAGCTCACCACTTTGCAGCTTGGATATACTGAAAATGATGAAGAGATCATGGATGACGAGCCACAACGCGTCGATCTCCTCCAAAGCTATAAGGATTCCATTGACCCGGCAAAAATGCTCCTGGTACCTCCACTGCTCCCAGCTCCTCTACGCCAGTTATTCCTCCTCCGTCACGGGCGATAGCTGAAGAAGATGATGAAAACTTCTTCCAGCCACTTCGAAAAATCACCCGGCGCAAGACCAAGGCCAAAGAAACCGACGAGACCAAGGAGCCAGAGGCTAACCCGGCGGCCGCCGAAGAAGAGACCCGGCAAAGACCGTCGAAGAACAACCAACCGGCTCTCCTCCCCGTGACCCGGCTCCTGAAGCCGAGCTTGAAAACTTACGCAGATGCTTTATCTCTGCAAGAAAACAATCTTATTCGGCCCTTTGGGCACTTATTGTAATAACTTTTGCACTGTTTGCACTATGCCTGTGATGGTGCGCCTATGCACCTGATGAAACTTTTATGCTACTCTCAAACTTTTGCTTGAAATATGCCTCTTCTGTGGTTTTGATGACCCTTTTGATTTCTTTAACTGTGAGCCGGCTTTCGCATGGATACCCTGTCGCTACTTCTCTGAGAAAAACAGGGTCGAACCAAGTCCCAATGGGCTTCATGGTTGATTGAATTTCCAGGTGAGCAATCAGGCCATAAAATTGCGAGTCACATCAGCTCAACAGCAAGATAACCAAGAATAAACTAGTGGCATAAAGCCGGGTCTTGGGATTGCAGCTACAAACTATTGAAGTAAGAGCCCCCAAGACCTGGATCAATGTTTATAAAGTAATGGCTTAACTATGCAACATTACCCCATTGATCCTCATACTGGTGGGACACGCTCTCTGGGCGTCCTCAAAGATAACTATGCACTTGTTCTATGACAAAAACATAAACAACTAAAATGTAAACTACACCTTCATACTTCTGAATCCAAATTATGAAGCTAAAACTGCACAGCCGGGTCACAAAACATCGAGACCCGGACGACCGTAAAAAGCCGGGTCTTGGGACAGCCCCAAGGACAAGCCCCCAAGACCAAACTTAACATAGAACTATGCAACACTACTATCAAACATCAAAAAAGAAACGAAAGAACACAAATTTCTGTTCAACCTTCACTTTATTGATAGAAAAGGTTAGGTCAGCAAGCCGCCTCATTAAAAACCTTCCAGTCCCCTTAGGTACCCTGGTAAGGAAAAGAGCGCGTCTGAAACCTGCTGCCTGTTACATCGTGTTTTACATCTCATATCTCTTTCTCATGCTAAGTATAATATGGGCGCAGCTGTGCAATGTTCCATGGCCTCTCACGCTCTTCCAATGAAAAGGTAGAGTGCGATGTGTCATTAACAGACTCGGACTTTTCTCTTGCATCCACTAAATAATATGAACCATTGTTCAATTTCTTGCTTATGATGAAGGGCCCTTCCCAAGGGGGAGATAACTTGTGCATCCCTTCTTGGATTGCACCCATCGCAGCACTAAATCTCCCTCCTGGAAAGTGCGAGTTTTAACCCGGCGACTATGATACCGCCTCAAATCTGCTGATACACTGCTGATCTCTCCAGTGCTTGTTCTCTGTTCTCCTCAAGCAGGTCCACAGAATCCTGCCGGGTCTGCTCATTTTCTGTTTCAACATAAGCCGCCACGCGAGGCGAGTCATGAATTATATCACTTGGCAAAACTGCCTCTGCCCCATACACCATAAAGAAAGGGGTCATCTTTGTGGATCTGTTTGGTGTTGTGTTGATTCCCCAAACTACTGATGGCAACTCCTCAACCCACGCTCCAGCGCTCTGAGACACGGGACCCGGAGACGTGGTTTCAAACCTCGAAGCAACTCCTGATTTGCTCGTTCTACTTGTCCATTGGCCTGTGGATGAGCAACTGAAGCAACATCTAAACGTATACCCTGATTTCCACAAAACTTTGCCATCTCACCAAGGGACATGTTAGTACCATTATCTGTGATGATACTATGAGGATACCCAAACCTGTGTATGATCTGCTTCAAAAACTTGACTGCTGTAGCTGCTTCACAATTAGTAACAGGCATCACCTCAACCCACTTTGTAAACTTATCAATGGCAACCAAGAGGTGGGTTTTCTTGCAAGGAGACATGCTAAAAGGACCCACCATATCAAGCCCCCAAACTGCAAAGGGCCAAGTCAAGGGTATTGTTCGCAACTCCTGAGCCGGCACATGAATTTGCCTTGCATATCTTTGGCAACCATCACATCTACTCACCAAGCGCTCTGCATCTGCCTGAGCTGTGAGCCAGAAGAAGCCGTGTCTGAAAGCTTTTGCTACTAAAGACCTTGTTGAAGCATGATGACCACAATCTCCCTCATGAATCTCTTTCAAAATTTGCCGGCCTTCCTTTCCAGACACACATCTCTGAAATACTCCAGAAACACTTCTCTTATATAACTCGCCATCAATAACTACGTAGGCCTTAGCCCGGCGCACAATTTGCCGGGATATAACTTCCTGCTCTGGCAGCTCTCCACGCAAAAGATACGCCAAATAAGGTTCTGTCCACTCTGGAATTTCATGAGTTGCTGCTACCAATTGCGAATCCGGGTCTTCCTGACCCGCCAGTTCCTCTACGCCCTGAGGCTTGACTGATGGAGTCCATAGCTCGTCCAAGAAAACGTTAGGTGGAACCGGCTCTCTGCGTGAGCCGAGTCTTGACAAAGCATCTGCAGCATCATTTTTCCTGCGGTCAATATGATCCACCTGATAGCCTGAGAAAAACCCGGCTACCCTGTCCACCTCTCTCCTGTAAGCCGCCATTGTCGCATCTTTTCTATCCCATGTTCCTGAAACTTGCTGTGCCACAAGATCTGAATCCCCATAACAATTAATATGCTTGATGCTCATCTCCTTTGCCATACGCAAACCATGTAACAAGGCCTCATATTCTGCCACATTGTTAGAGCAATCAAAGTGAATTTGCAAAACATAGCTCAGCTTATCACCCTTGGGAGAAGTTAACACAACTCCAGCTCCTGAACCTTGTGCTTGCTTAGACCCGTCAAAGTGCATAACCCAAGGCTTGAGACCCGGCGCAAGAGGTGGTGCACTCAACTGTGTCCAATCATTAAGAAAATCCGCCAATGCCTGCGATTTGATAGCTGTACGAGGCACATAGTCAATGTGGTAAGGCCCCATCTCTATTGCCCACTTGGCAATTCTTCCTGTAGCTTCTGAATTCCTGATAATATCTGCTAAGGGTATTGAACTCACCACTGTGATTGGATGCTCCTGAAAATATGGTTTCAACTTTCTACTTGCCATGAAAACACCAAATACTAGCTTCTGCCAATGCGGATAGCGCTGCTTTGCTTCTGATAACACCTCACTAACATAATAGACCGGCCTCTGAACCGGGTTTTCCTTGCCTTCCTCCTTACGCTCGACCACCACCACAGCACTCACAGCCTGAGGCCCGGCAGCGACGTATAACAGCATGGGTTCCTTGGGACCCGGGGCCGCCAGAACTGGCGCTTTGATAATTGTTTCTTCAGAGCTTCAAATGCCTCGTCTGCTTCCTGATTCCACACAAAATTGTCTGTTTTCTTGAGTAACTTGTACAAAGGTATTGCTTTTTCTCCGAGCCGGGATATAAACCGGCTTAGCGCAGCCACACATCCTGTCAACTTCTGAACATCTGCCAATTCCTCAGGTTTTTTCAAACTCTGGATGGCTCTGATTTTTTCCGGGTTTGCCTCAATTCCACGCTCTGACACAATGAAACCGAGCAATTTTCCTGCTGGAACTCCAAACACGCACTTTGTAGGATTGAGCTTCATCTTGTACTTCCTCAAATTTTTGAATGTTTCTGTAAGGTCACTGATAAATGACCCGGCTTTTTCTGACTTGATCACCACATCATCCACATAAGCATGCACATTGCGCCCAATCTGATCATGAAAACAATTTTGAATGCACCTCTGATAAGTTGCTCCTGCGTTCTTCAACCCAAAAGTCATGGTCTTGTAACAAAAAGCACCAAAGGGGGTGATGAACGATGTCTTTTCCCAATCCTGCCTGTTAAGCTTGATCTGATGATAACCTGAATATGCGTCCAGAAAACACAAGAGCTCGCTGCCTGCCACTGCGTCAACAATTTGGTCGATGCGCGGCAGTGCGAACGGGTCTTTTGGACAATGCTTGTTGAGACTTGTAAAATCAATACACATCCTCCACTCATTATTTTTCTTCAGAACCAAAACCGGGTTAGCCAACCACTCTGGGTGGAAAACCTCCATGATAAAGCCGGCTTCCAATAACCGGGCTATCTCCTCTCCTATAGCTTTTCTTCTCTCTGCGTTCATTTTTCTCAAACCTTGTTTCACCGGCCTTGCCTTTGGATCAACATGTAAACGGTGCTCAGCGAGTTCAGTCGGAATGCCTGGCATGTCACTAGGTGTCCACGCAAAAACATCCCGATTCTCACGGATGAACTCGATGAGCGCGCTTTCCTATTTATCAGTTAGGCTGGTCCCTATGGCGAACTGCTTGGAGGAATCCCCAGGCACAAAATCCACCATCTTAGTATCCTTTGCTGCTTTAAACTTTGCCCTGTCATCTTCTGTTGTTGGTTTTTTGAGCGCTTGTTGTCCTGCGGGTCAAGATTAGACCTGTAAGCTTTCAACTCCTCTCTAGCACAAGTTCGCTCTGCCAGGGCTGCATCTCCCTCGTCACATTCTGCTGCAATTTCTCTGTTACCATGAATAGTAATGATCCCCTTGGGACCCGGTATCTTCAACTGCAAGTATACATAACACGGCCTTGCCATGAACTTGGCAAAGCCGGCCTTCCAAACAACGCATGATAAGGACTTGGAAATTTCACCACCTCAAAGTGAGCCACTCTGACCTGAAGTTATGGATAGACTCGCCAAAAGCAACCTCTAATGAAATTTTTCCCTCTGGTGTAGCAGACTTCCCAGGAACTATACCATGAAATATTGTTGACGTTTTCTGCAACTGTGACTCCTTCAGACCCATACGCATAAATGTTTCCCAGTACAAGATATTAATGCTACTGCCACCGTCCATCAAAACCTTCTTTAACTCAAAGCCATGAACTTGAGGAGCCACAACTAACGCAAGCAGACCCGGGTGCTCCACCACATCCGGGTGATCTGCTCTGCTCCAAGTAATAGTATGCTCTGACCATCTCAAATACCTTGGTACCCCTACAGCCACTGAATTAACTGCCCTTTTGACTATCTTTCTTTCTCTCTTGGTCGTGCCACTGGTATATATATGATATTGGCCAAGTTGCCTCGGCTGGTTCGAGAATCCACCCTGATTACCTGTATTTTGGCCGGGTCCTGTATTTCCAGTTGGTACCGCGTTTGCTCCAGTTAGAGGCCCCGCAGCCGGGTTAGCACTCGGGCCGGGTCCTCCACTCCTGTTTGCTCCTTGCAGAGCTCTCTGAATCTCATTGTTTTTCCACCTGTTCAAATCTACACACTGGGCCAATGAATGATTGGCGGGTCTGCCGTTCTTGCTATGACGAGGACACGGCATCCTGAAGGCCTCTTCAGTGCTCATTGGGCGTGTTCCTTGATAACTATTTCCACCACCGTAATCCCATTATTTCCCTGATAACCTCTGTTTTCCTGATAACCTCTGTTTTCCTGATAACCTCTGTTTTCCTGATAATTCCCATCCATCCTTTGCCTCTGAAACCCGGCATTTGCATTTGCAACTAGCTCTGAGTTTCCTTCCTGATGCCCACGCTTGTGCTGGTTCTGATTGTGTTGTTATTGTTTCCCGGGCCATTGTTCTTTCCTCCATTGTTCGCAGCACCTTTCCCTTTTTCTTCCTCACTATCATCCTGGGTTTTGTCCGTGGCTGCGTGTCTGTTGCACGCATCCATCAACTCTGCCATAGTAACGGGCTTAACCCGGTGTCCTTCCTTCATGCGGCCCAGCTTCTGGACCAAGGGAGCGTACTTGCAAGTTTTCTCCATCGATGAAATTGCATCCTTGGGCTCGATACCTGATGAAGAGTGCAGGATCTCCGTGACCCGGCCCATCCAGTGACGAGCTGACTCGCCCTTCCTCTGTACGCAACGATCAAGATCTTCAATGGAAAATAAACGCTTGCACGTGCCCTGAAAGTGCTTGATGAAAATTGTTTTCAACTCATCCCAAGAATTGATAGATTTCTCTGGCAGATTCTTGAACCACAACTTTGCTGCACCATCACTCATCATCAAATACATATACTTTGCACAAACGTTCTCTGTGGCATTGCGTATACACATCGCCATCTCATAGCTGCTCAACCAACTCGCCGGGTCTGTGCTCGGCTCATAATTGGCAATCTTGCTTGGCTCCTTGAACTTCTCAGGGAAAGGCTCTGCTCTAATGGCATCTGAAAGACACTTGGGACCCGCCAAAGTGGAAGAACTTGCTAAAAGATTTGTTACCCGGCGAGCTTGCAGATGCTGCTGGCACGGGACCCGGTCCTCCTTGTGGTGCTCCAGCTGCAGGTACTGCCGGGTTTGCATTAGCTGCACTTCTTCCTGCTCGCGATCTATTGACTATCTGCTGAGCCACAGAAATTGCAGGGGCGGGTTGATACTGCTGATTATTCTGGTTCTGCTGGGGCGGGTTTTGCTGCTGTGCCGCGGCAAACCCGGCCATGGCGGGTTTCCCCCGTGGCGACTCTTGCTACGATATGTTGTGGAGTGAAGCGCGCTTTTCTCTTTTGAATACTGAACTTGCTGAGCAACCGCAGTGCGTAACATGTCAATGGCACGCCGAGCTTCAACCTCTGCTGGCGAGTCTCCTAATGGAATACGATCAAGTGCTAAAGTTGCGGCATATACGTTATCTGCTGGATTGGAATAGTGACCCGCCGGCGTATGAAACCTTGGTGTCCTGGGCGGCAGACCCGGATTTCCCCTGGCTCCCCCAGCGAGAAGACCCGGCGCCGCTGCAACTGCAACCCAGCTGCTCCTGTTCCTCTGTCTGGTTCTACATTTGCTCTAACAACTGGAGCCACCTGGGTTACACCAACTGGTTGATCTTCTGGGGTTCTAAACAATACTGCTGGATTTATGGCGTTTTCTCCAGGAGCCAGCCGGCTCTGGTGCCTCCTCCGGTGTGCCCTGGTCATCTCATTGAGACGATTTTCCTCATCCTCTAATTGCTTTCGCCTAACCTCCATATCTTCTTTCTCTGCCATTGTGTCTCTGCGCACCTGCTCCAAGGCCCGGCGTGCTGTATCCAATTCTATAGCTCTGGCTGCCGCGTTTTCTGGAGTAACAATCCTCGTAAGTGCTGTTGGATCTAGGACCAGGCCATTGTTAAACATGGCCTGGGCCCCAGTTGCATTGTTTCTTTCCTCACCCTGAGCTCGGTTATTGAGAAAACCGAAGCTATTCCTGTAACGCGCCGTGTTTTCACTTTCCTCTGACACCGAAGCCGGGTCTCCATCAACCCTTTGACCCGCCAGCTCCAACACTGGTGGCAATTGTTGCTGCTGCTGACCCGGAGTAAAAGCTGGTGGCACGACCGTTGACGGTGATGCCCCCGCGTTGATCGAAGGAGCGGTGTAAACCGCCACCCTCCTAACCGGGCTTGGAACGGACTCTTGCTCCTCTTCGTCCTCTTCTTCTACTCCATATCCGAACCGGCCTTCGAACAAGGGCAGATCGATTCTGAATCTGCATAGTCCACCACATCACCCGGGATTGGAGCCGGGTTTCCCGATCTCTCCTCGTGCACGTCCAGGGCAGCTCATCTTCAGCCGTACCAACTGATTCTTCTCCATCAGATTGAACAATTGTGGCAGCTCCTGACACAGATTCATAGTCTCCATCACTAGCAGATCTAGTTGCAATCATACCAACAAAAACGTTAAACTTGCCAATTGGAATAACATCACCTGATTCAAGTAGATCTGATTCCGGCCCCCAGCCAAATCATCAACGATGGGCTCTCCTTGCGAATTGAGGGTGATCTCGCCGAAAACATAGTTCTCTACTCCTTGCCTTGCTTCTCCCATGATGGTGACACCTTTGGACGCGATTCCCACAGACGGCGCCAACTGTCGTGGGGTAGATAACACGGCAGATGCTACTTTGGGGTAGCTTGAGTTGATGGGCAAGGCGACACTGGCGTCTGGGAGATTGTTTAGCATTGCAGGGACAAAGGGTTTACCCAGGTTCGGCCTCTCCATTGGAGATAAAGACCTACTTCCTGCTATCTTGTTATTGATCTCGATCTCGATAACCCGGCTACGACAACAGAGCCGGATCTCGATCTAGGTTACAAGGTTGTGGTGTTTCTCTCGATGGTTCTCTCGCCTAAGCTTGGATCGTAAAGTTCTCCCCAACTAGGGCTCAGGGACCGGTTTATATAGACGACCGGGTCTCCTGGCACTTTACAATACGAACCCGGGCTCTACCCAGACTCGGAGTCCTATTCTAGCTCTTCTAGCCTTCGTGTCCTCCAAGTCCGAACCGCCTCTGGTCTTCTAGAAACTTCCCTTCCTGAACCGGGTTACCGCCAAAGCCTCTGGCCCAGCAACATAACCCGGCCCATGCTGATGGTTAGCTGGCCTGGCCGGGCCTCCTGCCTGGCGGGTCATGCTTCCCTCTTCATGGGCCTACCGGGTTATTATTCCCCCATCAGGAAGGACCTTCAGACCGAAGGGAGCACCAGAATCCCACTTGGGTGCACTAGAGGGTCCACGGTGCACCCCTCCTTCTAGCCACGTTGTGAGGTTTCGAGGCCCACCCAATGCTATATAGGGGGAAGCCCTTCCTATGGAACGAGGCTTTTCGCAAAACAGAGAGCTGCTGCCACCACGACTTATTTTTTGGGGCCACATTAGTTCCTCTCTCCACGACGAAGAGGGTATTTCGACATTGTCTTCACCGCCATCATCGTCAAGCCCGTCTCTATCGCCATGTGTTTGTCCTTCTCCTACATGTGTGAGTATTCCTCTATAAGCATTGAGGTGGATGCAAATTGGATGATATGAATCATGTAATAATAAATAATGATCATAATTTGTGTTATCTATCTTAGCATGCTCTTGTTGTGATGTTGATGCAATCTTTCCATGCGTAATGCTTGGTCTCATACTTTAAAATTTGTGATTATTGCCTACCCTCCGGCCACATTTAGCTATTTTGTGTTGAATAGTATAAAACCCAATCCCATGCAATAGTTAATAATAAAAACTCCAGACTAGGCAAGAAAGCAAGGACAATAAAGCCTTCATTCAGCATCAAAACCGGGTAACTACTTTCCTCGGAAGATCAACTGGAAAATTTGTGTTTATGATATATTTGTGTTTGGATTATGACATGCAAGCTGCATTGCCTGTTATAGTTCAAAACCGGCGATCTGGATGGCGGCAGATGCAGATATCAATGGAAATGTACCATAATTTGAGGAGTCCATGTGTTTATTGAGAATTAATCCTTTCATCCGGATGACTGAAAAGGTCATTTTTAAATACTCTTAGTATTTGAATGACCTCAGAAATGAGGGGGCATGATAATAGATGTTGTGCAAATTCTCTTGTTAGAACGTACAACTATATTAGCACATGCATGAATTGGGGTTTTTGGGTATGTATCATCTAGATATTAGAGTTAAGAATCTTAGAGAAGGAAAATGCTACTTCGACCATATACATCTAGTAGGGATGTAAGTCAGGACTATTTGTTCCCTTAAGAATTCTTATTACTTTAGAACTGAATATATGTTTATCCCTAAAAAAGAACTGAATATGTTTATATTACATAGATTGTGCTTTAATAACCATTTTATTATTACTTTTGCAAAAAATCCTTCGATCTATTAATAATAGTAATCAATAGCAATATAATGAACATCAAAAGTAATAAAATTACAAATAGGTCAGTGGATAGCCACGACTACATGCACTGGAGCGAGCCGAAGGCACGCCGCCGTCCTCGCCCTTCCCTCACCAGAGTCAAGCAAACTTTCCGTAGTAGTGGGAAGTCGTCGTGCTAAGGTTCCAAAAAACCAACGCACCAATTCGATGAGCCCGCCATGATGAGTGATTGTATCGAGAAGGCCTATTATCGATGTCGACAATGATAAGAGTTGTAGATCAGAAGACACAGATCTACACCACACCAACGAATACAAATACGAATAACGACTGGATCGCGGGAGATCTGTTGGGAAGAAAACTCCACACACCCTCCATCGGTGCTAGGTGCACCGCCGAAGCGGGGTTAGAGCCGGGAGGAACCTATTATGACTTCAGGATGTCGATACCGCTTCACCATTCCAAACAAGACCGTGGTCCGCCACACCTCTAAGCCCCACGGGCCACCGGAGGCAGGACGAAACGGCGTTGTCATTGACAAGGGGACGAAAACCCTAGATCGCTTCTAAATCTCCTCTGCTCTCCCTTCACCATTCTATTCTAGGTAACGCGATTTTGAGATCATTGTGCTAGAGCATTCTGATATATTGCATAATTGTAAATGACAATTTTAAAAGTATAATATTTTGTATGGGAGGATTTGTTTTTGGACAGAACAAGCTCGACTATCTACCGCCAACATCAACATTTAAGAACATCGGGAAGAAAATGGTACTCCCTCCGATCCATATTAATTGTCGTTGAATCGGATGTATAAGTATGGATCAGACATTCAACTAGTTTATTGGAGTTGCTCTAATTGGCAGTGTAGGATTTTCAACCCAAACCTGGAGAACGTGAGGCATCTTTTCAAGTTAGATCGCAGATTCCACGCCAGCGATCACAAACCACGCATCCGTGTTTTGGAATCTCACCTTCGGACAGCAGAGAGGGACCGGACGAGCGAGTGGGCCCCACACGCCGCCACGTGCACCCTGGCGTTCTCTCCTCCCTGAGCGCCTTCATCCTCTGACTGCTCTCTCTCTTATCACTTCCGAGCTCTCATGGCCTCACACCCCGCGCGCTAAAACAACCAGCGCCCACTGACAGCCCGACCCCATGAGGCAGCCGCACCTCCTCTCGCCGCAGCAGCTCTCCCCCTCCCCCGTCCTCTCCTCCCACTTCTCGCCGCCGGCGCAGGGCTGCTCGCCCTGGCGGTGGCGCCACCGCCGGGCCTTCCACCCGCCCCTCTCCTCGCTGCGGGAGTCCGACAAGGGCACGCTGCGCAAGGCCAACGTCCCCTTCCGCTTCGGTGGCGGCGGCGACAGCGGCAGCAGCCCCAAGGACCGGCGCCCCGCCGCCGACCAGAAGGAAAAGGAGGAGGCGTCGGCGTCGGCTAGGGAGGAGGAGGAGGACGGCTTCGGCGGCTCGGGGGCGCTCACCGGGCCGCTGCTCGCCGGGGCGGTGCTGGTCGGGGTCGTAGGGGGGTTCGGGGCGGCCGGGTACGTGTACAAGGACCAGATCAATACCTTCCTCACACACTTCTCCGGGTTTATTGAGGGTAATGGATCAACCGAGCTGTGTGCTCTTAGCTCTGCTTGCTTTCTGCTTGTTTTCCCTAAGCTGTGAAGATACTGAACTTAGTGAAATGACTTTGATTTCCTGCAAATTCTGCGCCGAAATATTCTAGTGATTATAGATACTAGTGGCTTGCTAGCAAAGACCATTGGCCGATGGTGGAGTTTTTGATGTTATGGGAAGATTACAAAAGTTTAGATCCATGCCTCTTCTAAGAAATATAGGTCTTAAGTAGCTCGTGTATCATAAGAACTGTGATAACAATTTAATTTAATACCAGCCTTTCGGTATATAGCAGGGAGGGAGGCTTTCATTGATAAGACTTGCTTAATTCATGTCATTGAACTGTGTTCTGTGGCAAATAAGGACCGAAGAGCTTGACATATGCATATCTGCTGATTCTTGTTTGATCATTATGTTTTTTCAAGCGAACGCCCTTTTGGCTAACTTTTATATACTTTTACATGGACAGGGTATGGCACTGCTGGGTATGCACTGTTTATAATTGCCTATGCAGGATTGGAGGTATGTTCTTGAATTATCAACCTTTGTTCTATGCTATGTGCTGTCAAGGCTTATGATCATTTCCACCTAAACTGAATGGTCAGCTAATGATGACAATTCCCCACAAAAATAACTACAGATAAAAATGTGAGGTTGCCTTATCAGCAGGCCAGTTGTTCTGAAATGTTAGAAATGATACATTCTGATAATACTAGGGTGCTGTACACAATCTAGTGTTTACAGTAAGCTAAACATGCATCAGTGCTCCACTTTGCGAATGCAGCTGTAAGATAATGCCTAGGCACTAAATACTTCGTTTTTGTGACTCTGTATTTTCTTGGAATTGATAAACATAATTTGGTGTGTCAACATGTGATCCTTTTGGCTGTGAACCTTAGACCTTTTGCATATACATATAACATAAGGGTTGCAAATTTGGATTAGTACTAATGACTGTGTTTTTTGATTCAGGTACTTGCAATTCCAGCGGTACCGTTAACTATGTCTGCAGGTCTATTGTTCGGTAGTGTTACTGGTACTATTATGGTTTCAATCAGTGGGACAGTAAGTAACGCCAACATGATGACCATTTCTTCTGTTAATCCTACCATTATGCATTTTCTGATTGAACTTATTTATTTACTTTGTAGCTAGCTGCTGCAGTGGCCTTTCTCATTGCTAGATACTTTGCTAGAGAGCGTATTCTTAAAATGGTTGAAGGAAACAAGAAGTTTCTGGCGATTGATAAAGCAATAGGTGAAAATGGATTCAAGGTTGTGACTCTGCTTCGTTTGAGTCCCCTATTACCTTTCTCCCTTGGGAACTACCTGTACGGCTTGACTTCAGTCAAATTCTTGCCCTATGTGTTGGGCAGGTTAGTTTCTACTCCCTCAGCATTTTCTTATTATATTTTCGAATTGTTTGCAAATCTAACAGAAATAGCTAACTAGTTTCATATTCCCACAGAAAGAAAAACTAAGTACATAGTCTGAAACTTCTATCCCACAGAGCAAACTGCATTCGTTTAGAAAATTAGCTGTTGTTAACAGCCTGTTAGCGTCACAGTTTCATCTGCATGACTCCTGATGCTGTTAAGTAATGTTACTATGTAAGCATGTTATATAAGAGACCAAAGAAAATTCAATATATCATATACCCGATTCAGGGACTGACCACTTTCTGATCCACTACAAATTAAGACATTATTTTGGGAAGGAATCCACATTCCACACAGAAAAAGTTGTCACCGCACACCTGCTTAGTTATTTTCTCTATGAAGTGCTGTTACCTCAGATACTGCTTTTATTCGCATGCAGTTGGTTGGGTATGCTTCCAGGAACATGGGCGTACGTCAGTGCTGGTGCATTTGGGCGAGCTATAATTGTAAGTTCTTAAACCATCAATCTTTTGTTAGTTCATCCTCTTTACAAACTTGCTTTTGTTGCCACATCAGGGATGCTTCTCCGCTATACTCTTTTAAGCCATAGAGCTATTTTCATCTTCTAGTAGCTGATAGGCGATGTTTTTAAACCTGTTAATAAGAATGCCTGTACTTAGGGGATGTGGTCTCTACTTCTCTTATATAGGATAGTAGTTTAGGAACTGTGTCCATTCCATGGATATGGGAGCGCCTTTGCAACATGTTAGATTGTATCTTTCTAGTGAAGTGTTCAGAATGGAATATCGCTTCTATATATCCAAATGCAGACGTGTTAATCCAACTCAATACTCTGCAATATGTTTTGGTGTTGAAATTCTCATATTCCGTTTAGCACCTCAAATATGATGTACGTACAGTTAGGACAACGGAACAATAGTCACATAATCGTGTAAGAAACATTGCTTTTTTGGGCGAGTTAACATTATTGTTGTTGGACAAATAATATCTTAGATTTTTATGTACAGACAGAAGCAGTACTCACAAGGTCTGAAGTAAAATCTTTGTATGATGGCTTGAAAATTGAACAGTGATTTATTGACCACTCCCTTTTTACAGCAAGATGAGACGGAAATTGGTTTAGGAGGAAACAACCAGCTATGGACATTGGGTATAGGGCTATTGGTTACAGCCGTTGCTGCAACTTACGTAACAAGGCTCGCTAAGGTAATTGCCCTTTTGTGATGTGTATATCCAGGGTGGCAATCAACTATTGAGACGCTTTCTTTCCATTATGTTAAACTCTGCTGTTACTAACTGCTTCTCCTCTTTATTTTTCAGGATGCTGTAAAGGATATTGATGAGTAGATAGAATTACATAGACAAGAGAGGGCCATTTCAATAGCAAAGTAGCACGCATTGTACATCACTGGCATCTTTGATGCAATCTAATCTACTAAGAATACAAGTAATAGTCAGAGGAAAAGAAAGTCTTCTCAATGTCCTCGTCCAGCTAAAATCCTGATTTCCTCTTATACCGATCTTTACTATTAAAGTAGAATCCGACTGCCTGGTGTCGCACTTTTGTCTAACTATATAAATGACATTTCAAGCTTTTATCTCAACAATAAACAGAATTACATACCTAAAAAACATGTGTGCACTCTCTCCACTAAAGGTTCGCTCATTTATTCATGCATCAATTGGTTAGTTAATTTCAAAATTAGTTTAGTTTGTTAGTTATTAATGCATGCATGCATAACAAGTGACGACGACGGATAATTCTTTCGTTCGTACGAGGTCTCCCTGAAGACCTAGCTACCACCACCTCCGTGTCCATCATAGGTCGGTTCCCCCTCCTCCGGCCTCGTCGGCGTCGGGAGGGTTGGGAAACCGATCTATGACTAGAATTTTCAAAAAAATAGTATTGTCAATAGATTTGATTAGGGTTTTGGTAGCCGTCTTCTTCTTTCTTGGAGATGGTTTTGTTTACAATAAGTAATCTTTAGCCCTTCCTTCGACGATGAGATCTCCTTTCCGACGTCAACGGTGATGTTGAAAGATTATATTTGTCTAGGTATGGATATTCAGATCTTACTTTGCCAGATTGATTTTGGATTTTTTTTCTCATGATTGTTGCGAGGAGGATTGTCCTCGCAATATCTGTCCCGGCTACTACGTACTTGACAATGGTGATTCGTTCTGTCCACCCCAACGATGTCGACCAAGTTGTTCGGTTGCTTTTCACTGAAATATCAATGTTGGTACTCTTGCCGACGTTGTTTGATTAATTTAATGGCTGTGTGCGTGCACGAAGTCTTGTCATTGCGGTTCAAAATTAAAATTATAGAAGAATTTTCGTTGGTATTCACATATCTGTGTTTTGGTATCTTTGTCATTGCTCTACGGCTGCATTTAGAAAAGTACAAGATTGTGTCATGCAAGAAGGCTTGAAGATTTCAAAAATTTGCTGGTCTTTTTTAGTCTTTATTTTATAATCATTATAGTCAGCTCATGTATCTCTAGCATGTATTATTTGCACTATAATATATCATGGCAGTACTAAATGCCAAAAAAATTGCATGCATGCATCAATCTTTAATACTAAAGTCGATCCGTAATGTCGCACTTCTTGACTAGGTAAATGTCACACCGTCCCTCTCATCTATCATCTATAGTAATATTAAAAGACCAAACATGTTGGGATAGATTAAATTTAAATCGTTTAATTGTCAATCAACAATCCAGATTGTCCCAATGTCGAGCACCAACAAGTTTGACCGGTTAAACAATTTCTTCCATCCTTATGTTCATCGGCTTATCCTCGGAATTAATCAATCAGTTAGATCCTTGGAATCTCGTAGCAATGAGGTCGACGAGGAATCGGTAGAAAGAGTGGCGTCACCGGTGTATGTTGATCGAAGAAGAGCAAACTCCACCAGAGTTGTCAGTGGAGAAAGCTCCGTACGGGCCTGACGACACAGGATCATGTCGTGTACTTTTTTTTTGATAAAGAGATTTATTACTTAAATAGTTTAAACATTAGATCCGGTTTCCGCATAAAAATGCACACAGTCGTAAACCAAAAGTCCAAAGAATAAAATGTAGCACTACACGCATTACAATTATGTAGAGGTAAAACGTCAAAGCCAACGGAGGACCAATCCGACGATCAAACGACCATCCATGTTGGATAAAAATATCCCTCGTCACCTCTTACAGTTGTGCACATGCCTTTGTAAAGAGACACCGATACCCCGCCCGTTGTAATGTGATCACGAACAGATAGTACTTGTGCAGGGTACCTGCAAACGAGAAAAATTTCATTATTGAAAACTTTGTCATTTCTACACAGTTAAAATGATCATATAACGGTTGTCGCTCCCATCCTAATAACAGTTCTAAACTTTTTATCAATCTCATGTAACCAATTGCCAAATAAATTTGCAACGGATTTGGATGGATACAAGTTAGAAACTATCTGGATAGATGACCAAATAAAACGTGTAAAGCTACCCTCAAAAAATAAATACTTTATTATCTCTTGTTGTGGATAAAACACGCACTTTATACATGTACGGTCCTGTACATGTGCAGCTGAAGCGCCGGATTACCGGAAGCCTGGCCTCCTCAGACTGCAGGACGTGCATGGCCTGCGCAACGGCCGGCCACTCGCTCCTGTCCAGGAGCGCGCACCAGAGCCCCACGACGAGCACGCGCTCCATCCACCGCTCGTCGCCGTCGTCGCCCCTAAGCCTCTCATCTGCGACGGGCGGCGCCAGCCCGAAGTCTCCTAGCTTGGTGCTGTGACGAATCGAGCATGATGTTGCTCAGCTTGATGTCGTCGTGCACAATGCACTGCTCCCATTCTCCATGAAGGTACCACAACGTGGATCCCAGGCCGAGGATTATCTTGTAGCGTTGCGGCCATGTCAGAAATCTGTCACTGCTGTAGAGGTACTTGTCCAGGTTGCTCTCCGCGAGCTCGTGTCCATCCCGATGCTCATCGAGTTCGACGTCAGTGACAACAGCTTCACCGGACGGTTCCCCGCCGGCCTCGGCGCGTGCGCATCGCTGGCGTACTTCAACGCGTTCGGCAACAACTTCGTCAGCCCCTTCGGTCCCAAATGGAGCTCTATAATATAATAAAGACATGGGAAGAATATCTTAGAAAACTCAAATAAAATTATCTATGAATTTTAGGTATTACATGTATGAGTGATCTTGCCGGATGATGCTTGGACTGACGTATTTTTGTAACTTCGAGGATAATTCATCATACTATTTTGGAATATTGCATTAATTGAGACGTGTGTGCACGTGCCAGCTTAGTAGTCTCAACAAACAAACATAATTACAGGTGTAAAACATATACTCCCTCATGTACGGTTTACTGAGCGCATGATGTTTCTCTCGGATTTAGACAGTCCGTGATTGGATAGAAAAATAAAGATGTAGATGAAATTTCAGCTTTTTTTGTTAGGCCCACGACTCCATCCACGTCTAAGATATGCAAATCTCTCCCTAATAACTTCCATGGCCAGTAAGAGCATGTTAAACCACAATGGTCAAATTTGGCCCTAAAACGTGCCCGGATGGTGCCCGGACGTGCCCTTTGAATCCTCAAAATACTTGTGTCCAATCATATACCCCAAAATCCCCCTAAATTATCTGGTCACTTGCATGTGATTGGTGGGGATGGAGATAGAAAGGAAAAAAGAAAGAGAAAAGAAATAGATAAAGTGATTCAATGTGGTCTGTGTCCTATGTGGCAGCTTGTCCGGCTATGTCCGGGCGCCCCCAAACCCACCCCACATATTGGTTGAGTTTGGGGAGAGCCGGGCAGGCCGGACGTTTAGGTAGAGTTTGAGGGGACCGATTGGGTGATATTTTTTCACACTCTCTCCTGTCGTACATGTCCGGAATGTGCTGCCGGACAGATAAGGAGGCTTTGTGGGGACCGGTTGGAGATGCTCTAAGGCTTCTTGCATGGAGGGATTCCACCCGGCGTACACACATGCCTAGGGAAAAGGAAAGCACTAGTATAAAATAGCTCATTGGCAACGTGCCACTTTTGCCCACTGACAACGCGTGCACGCACGTTGCCAGTGTCACGCTGCTGCTATTTTTAGTAGCAACGTGTTCTAGTTGAACGTTGCCGGTATGGTATAGATTGGCAACATGTCCTTTCTGTACACGTTGCTACTGCATGTTTCACTAGCAACGTTTGCCTTTTGCGCACGCTGGTAGATGTTTTTTAAATTATTAATTTTCATATTTATTTTATTTTTCGTTTCAAGTATTCTCATTCGCAGTACAATAGCAGGGAATATAATGTAGGGTATGCAAACAAAGTGTCGAGTACAGAATATATATATAGGGTCATTGATACGTCTCAAACGTATCTATAATTTTTGATGTTCCGTGCATGTTTTATACCAATTGCTACATGTTTTATATACACTTCATATCATTTTTATGCATTTTCTGGGACTAACCTATTAACAAGATGCCGCAGTGCCAGTTCCTGTTTTCTGTTGTCTTTTTGTTTCAGAAAAGCTAGTCGGGAAATATTCTCGGAATTGGACGAAAATCAATGGGGGAGTTTTACACCGACACGAAGACGAAGTCCGAAGGGCGGTCGAAGAGGCGCCCGGGGGGCCTAGACGCCACCTCGGCGCGGCACCACCTAGTGGCGCGCCGGGGGGTCGTCTGGCGCCCTCAGGTGGCCCCTCAAGTCTCCCTTTCGCTATATATTCTCCTCCTCCCGAAAACCCTAAATACCCGAGCATTATTCCACGAAAAGTTTCGTCGCCGTCACCGTCGTCAACCCTAGTTTGAGAGGGTTCTAAATCTCTTCCCGACACCCTGTCGGAGGAGAAGATCATCGCCGGAGGGCTCTACATCAACATGCCCACCTCCGGACAGATACGTGAGTAGTTCATCCTTGGACTACGGGTCCATAGCAGTAGCTAGATGGTTGTCTCTCCACTTTGTGCTATCATGTTTAGATCTTGTGAGCTGCCTAACATGATTAAGATCATCTTATTGTAATGCTACATGTTGTGTTTGCTTGGATCTGATGAATTGTGAAGTTATGATTAAGTTGTTTATCTATTTATCTATTGTTTTATTTATGTTCTTGCATGCTCTCCGATGCTAGTAGATGCTTTGGCCAAGTAGATGCTAGTGTCTACAAGAGGGAGTATTTATGCTAGATAGTGGGTTCATGCCTCCATAATCTGGGCTCGAATGACAGAAACGACTAAGGTTGTGGATGTGTTGTTGCCACTAGGGAGAAAATAACTTTGTTTTGCTTGTATGCGTTGCTTATATGTCATATGCATTGTTTACATTACATACCTTGCTTAATGCAATTATCCGTTGCTTGCAACTTAATACTCGCGAGAGACACGGATGTTATCTCGGGAGTGGATTATTAGTCATAGATGCAGCTGGTAAGCAGTCTATGTAAAATGTTGTAATGCCCAATAAATACTACATTGAACATATTGTCATAATATGCATTGTCATGCTCTTGCCATTTGTCAATTGCCCAGCTGTAATTTGTTTACCCAACATGCATGCTATCTTTTATGGAGAGACACCACTAGTGAACTGTGGACCCCGGTCCATTCTTTTACACTGATAAAACCAACGTTTCCACCACGCTCTACAATCACTTGTTCGGTTTTCCTTTTTTCATTTATATTTATTCTCCACACCATACGTTTAATCCTTTGTATTCAGCAAGCCGGGAAGATTGACAACCTTCCTGTTTCGTTGGGGCAAAGTATTTTGATTGTTTGTGTGCAGGTCCGCGTTAATCTACAAGCGCCAGAGTAGATTGACACCGTGTTGAAGCTCTTCCACCTCCTACTGGTTCGAATAACCTTGGTAAATTTCAAGGGAAAATTGCTGTTGCACTACTTCATACCTTCCTCTTGGGGTCTCTCAACGAGCGTGTGTTTTCACGTCATCAAGCATATTTTTTGGCACCGTTGCCGGGAAGTTGGAAGCTACAGCAAGGGTAGTTACACGCCATCAATCTCATTACTTTGTTTTTATCTTGATTGTTTTATTATTATTTTATCTTGTTTGCATGAAAAATCAAAAACCACAAAAAAAATCAGCATCTAGTTTATTTCGGTTTGTCTAGTTTTGCTTCTTGTTTTAAGTCATCATGCTTTTACCTAAGTTTGCTATGAAAGACATTAAGGTAGGAAGCGGGTCTATCATTGGTAGAAATAATATTGATGAATTCTTTAATCACATAAGTAGGCTTTATGATCTTGAGGATAGACCACTAGTAGAACTTGCTCAAAATTATAAAGTTGCGGTAGCATCTTTGGTGAGAACTTTGGAAGCTAGATTTGTGAATCTTAACCCCATATTACAGCAAATGTTTCTAAATCTTGAGAGTATGGATGATGGGGAGAAAAAGGATTTTGTATTTGAAACTTTGCTCACGGAGTTTAATGATGCTGCTAAGGAAGCTAGAAAGATATTTGTTCACTATAAAATGCTCGGATGTTATATTAATGTTACAAACACTCTTAAAACCTTGGAGGGTAACACAATGAAATATGTTGGAAAAACTTAAAGTGAAAAAGAAATTGATATACCCATACCCTTCAAGCTCATAGGAATGCATGAAGCTTTAGAAAACAATTTTGGTTGGATCGTTCCTGAAAATCCTTTTGATGAGAGTAGCAAGCCTAAAAGAAGTGAGAAAGGAGAATCTGAACCTTGCATAGGAAAGATACAATGTATTTATGAAAAACTTTCTAACCTTTCTTTGGGCGAAAACCTTGACAATACTTGATTCTTGCTTTGTGCCTAGCTAAAAGGCGCTAAAGAAAAGCGCTTATGGTAGGCAACCCATTTTATTTTCTTTCATTTTGTTTTATTTTGAGTCAAGAAACTTGTTGCTACTGTAACAATTCCTTTGTATCTTTTTATTTTCGTTTGTTGTGCCAAGAAGAGCCTCTAATAGCAAGAAAATGTTAAAGTTTGGTTTGCTGTCCAGAAACAGATTTCTGAGCTTCACCGTACAATTCGTGCAAAATTCACAGAATATCTTTTTGATCTGCGATTTTTTGTGAAGAAGCCTGCGCGTTATATCTATCTTTGGTTAGTTCACCATTTTCTGATTTGAGCAACGTAAGTGCCTCGAAAAAATTCGTCTTTACGGACTGTTCTGGTTTTGACAGATTTGTCTTTGTTTTGCATTCTCTCTTTTAGGAGTGTTAAGTGAAATTCTTTAAGGGTGGAAGAGCTTCACGTAAGGATAGTAAACAGTAGCTAATGTTTAAAATAAATGTTTAAAATGTGTCTCTACAGAACCAAGTAAACTTATGTTTTGATGCACTAACCCTCTAATGAAGTTTATATTGAGTTTGATGTGAAGGAAGTTTTCAAGTATTAAGAGAGAAGAGTGATAAAGAAGATTAAGAAGGGAGAAGAGCTTAAGCTTGGGGAGGCTCCCATGGACCTCCCCTGCATATTTCAAGAAAACTCAAGCGTCTAAGCTTGGGGATGCCCAAGACATTCCCTTCTTCATCGACAAATTATCAGGTCATTCTAGTGAGACTATATTTTTATTTCTTCACATTTTAAGTGTTGTTCTCGGAGCGTCTGTGTGTTTTTATTTTCAGTCTGTTTATGTTTTGTTCTCTGGTCATAACTAAGTTGGACCCTACATTCTTGTTTGGGAGAGAGACACGCTCCGCTTTTTCATGGAATACTCATGTTCTTCACTTATACTTGTTGAGTATTCTGTTCTAGCACTGCTATGCTTCTAGCTCTTGTTTTTCATGTATCTCTTGTTCAGAGCTATTATTTTTTTGAAGAAAGTACTCTCTTACTTCACTTATACTTGTTTGGAGAGTTTATTAAATAAGTTGATTGGCGTTTGGTTGGAACAGAAAATGTTATGCATGTGGTAATGGTATGATAAATTGCATAGTCTTGTAGATCATTGAACTTTGATAACTTGATTCCTTGCAAATGTTTTGAGGTATTAATTAATAGATGTAATTCTTGCTGGTTACTTAAGTTAAAATCATTAGTGGATTGTTGTCTTTAAGCTTGTGTCATACTATAAACTCTGCTAAAATTGTTGAAGATGTAGTTGGTCTTGATAGTTTTTCATGTCCAAAAGTAATTCGTAATTAACATAGCTGCGTGCTAAGGTCGAGGGATCTAACGGGGTACTTGTACCGTCGTGAACAGCCCTCTTTGGAGTAAAATTTAATCATGCTCTTAATGTTGAACCTGCTAGTCGTTTGTAATAAACTTGTGAGTTCTTTTTTTCTAATGTCAAGCTACGGTTTTGGCACTTCCACCATCCAAATTTTGCTAGCCTCTTCGGTGTTGTGCATGCCCTTTTCTCACCTTGAGAGTTGGTGCATATTTTGCCAGTACATCCAAATCCTGTGGGAGGACTTCCTCTTGTTCTCATACACATAAGCCTATACATCTTCCTCAAAACAGCCACCATACCTACCTATCACAGCATTTCCATAGCTGTCCCGAGATATATTGCCATGCAATTTCCATCATACATTACATGACTTGTTGTCATTCATCACTTTTATATATTGCTTTGCATGATTCTATACAGTTGATGTGCGGTTTACCCATGTTACGCTAGATCATTGCACATCCTTCTACACTGGCAGAGTCATTCCGTTTCATACATCATGTTCTGTTCATTATGAGTTATTTGTACAAAAAGTGTGTTGTCATATTAGGATGTTGCCCCTACCAGTGAGGGAGAAAAAGTGAAAAGAGCCATGGAGGCCATCGAAAAGAGAAACAGAAAAAGAGAGAAAAAGAAAAAAAAGAAAAAAAGAAATAAAGAGAGAGGGGGTAACATTACTATCATTTATGCACACTTGTGCTCATGTTTAGCACCTATGTTTCATTTGAGAGAGTTTTCATGTTTCATTAGTATTATTGGGGGAATTTACACTATAAAACTTAGGTTGTATATTCCAATGATGAGCCTCCTCAAAAGCGCTCTAGGTCTTCGTGAGCAACCAAGTTGGATGCACCCACACTAGTTCCATTGAGAGCTTTCATACACATATAGCTCTATGTGCATCCGTTGCATGGCAATCACTACTCCTCGCATAGTTTTGATTATAAGACTTCTCTTGTCTAATGATCACTTATAGCTTTGTGAGCCTTTCTTCCGTTGGCCTTCCAAACCCCCATTATTATATCTCTTTGCCATAACATCATGGTGCCAAAACCAAATGCTTACGCTCACCGGTTGAGTAAAACTTCGAAACAGTTGATTCATGATGTTCATATTTATTTTTTACTTGACTAGATCCTTTCTATGTTGTGAAAAATTGCTTGATGCTTGGATTGAAGGATAGAACTTCTACACTGAATAATTAAAACATCTATAATGAACCTTGTACAGTTTCATGTCTCTAAAGCATCATTCATGAAAAGTTTTAGCTTGTTTAACTATCTTGCTTGATTATCTTTTGTTTAATATCAACTATAGACATTTGCTTTGAATGATTTAATCTCAGTTCACATGTTGTACATTACTATTTGATCAAGATTATGTTGGTAGCATGTCACTACAAAAATTATATTGTTATCGATTTACATACTCGGGACGAGTAGGAACTAAGCTTGAGAATGCTGATACGTCTCAACGTATCTATATTTTTTATGTTCCATGCATGTTTTATACCAATTGCTACATGTTTTATATACACTTCATACCATTTTTATGCATTTTCTGGGACTAACCTATTAACAAGATGCCGCAGTGCCCAGTTCCTGTTTTCTGCTGTCTTTTTGTTTCAGAAAAACTAGTCGGGAAATATTATCGGAATTGGACGAAAATCAACGGGGTGGAGTTTTACCACGACACAAAGACGAAGTCCGAAGGGCGATCGAAAGAGGCGCCCCGGGGGGGGCAGACGCCACCTCGGCACGGCCCACCTAGTGGCGTGCCAGGGGTCATCTAGCGCCCTCGGGTGGCCCCTCGTGTCTCCCTTTCGCCTATATATTCTCCTCCTCCCGAAAACGCTAAATACCCGAGTATTATTCCACAAAAGTTCCATCGCCGCGTCGCCGCCGTCGTCAACCCTAGTTCAGAGGGTTCTGAAGCTCTTCCTGGCACCCTGCTAAGGAGAAGTCATCGCCGGAGGGCTCTACGTCACCATGCCCGCCTCGGACAGATGTGTGAGTAGTTCATCCTTGTACTACGGGTCCATAGCAGTAGCTAGATGGTTGTCTCTCCACTTTGTGCTATCATGTTTAGATCTTATGAGCTGCCTAACATGATCATGATCATCTTATTATAATGCTACATGTTGTGTTTGCTGGGATCCGATGAATTGTGAAGTTATGATTAAGTTGTTTATCTATTTATCTACTTTTTTATTTATGTTTCTTGCATGCTCTCCGATGCTAGTAGATGCTTTGGCCAAGTAGATGCTAGTGTCTCCAAGAGGGATTTTATACTAATAGTGGGTTCATGCCTCCAGTAATCTGGGCTCAAATGACAGAAACAACTAAGGTTGTGGATGTGCTGTTGCCACTAGGGAGAAAATAACTTTGCTTGTATGTGTTGCTTATATGTCATATGCATTGTTTTACATTACACACCTTGCTTAATGCAATTATCCGTTGCTTGCAATTTAATACTCGAGAGAGACACGGATTTATCTCGGGAGTGGATTATTAGTCATAGATGCAGCTAGTAAGCGGTCTATGTAAATGTTGTAATGCCCAATAAATACTACATTGAACATCTGGTCACAATTGCATTGTCATGCTCTTGCCATTTGTCAATTGTCCAGCGTAATTTGTTTACCCAACATGCATGCTATCTTTTATGAGAGACCACTAGTGAACTGTGGACCCCGGTCCATTCTTTTACACTGATAAAACACCGTTTTTCCTTTTTGCATTTATATTTATTCTCCAACACCATACGTTTAATCCTTTGTATTCAGCAAGCTGGAAAGATTGATAACCTTCCCTGTTTCGTTGGGGCAAAATCTTTGATTGTTTGTGTGCAGGTCCGCTTTAATCTACAAGCACCAGAGTAGATTGATACGTGTTGAATCTCTTCCACCTCCTACTGGTTCGATAACCTTGGTGATTTTTAAGGGAAAATTGCTGCTGCACTACTTCATTCCTTCCTCTTGGGGTCTTCCAACGAGCGTGGGTTTCACGTCATCAGTCATGCACACTATTTAATTCACATATTTTAACATATACTAGCTAGTCACATATTGATTACACAACTGAATAAGTCAAATGTTTCCAATTAAACAGTTTGCAGTTTAATACTCTCACATCAGCGGCCCATTCACCATGGGAACTCTCCTTGCTTCTAGATACAATCACAAATCAAAAATCCGGCCATCCTTCCTCTCACTCTACTAGTGTGCTCTTCGACGATTACGCTAAAGCGATTCGCGGATGCTACAACATAAATAAATCATGCTGATCAATAACAGGGACAAAATCAGAATAATATTCTCAGTTAATGGAAAATGTTTTGCATACCGCAGATTTTTGGCTTAGGTCAATCCTCGGTCATCCATGATTTCCATATGTTCGAAAGATAGTAGCCACACAAATTGGTCCCCTAGGCTGCTGGTGGCACTGAGACATATATGCACAAATAACCATTTTACACATAAAAATATTTAACATGCATGCATATATCTACAAGTGCTAGTGGAAACTAACCGGATGTCGAAGGTGATGGGTAAGCTCCGTAAAGTCTCCTTTGCATTTCCTTCTCTTTGCTAAATTCTTTGAATGCACTACATGGATGGAGTATCATATTTTATTACAAACAAATTGTATCGTTGATCAAAAATCATTTATATTATGCAGATGGAAGTATCAACTGACCTATCAATAAGCTCTTTATTTCCCCCAAAATTTATTCTTATTAGATAAGAATCAAGATAGTGGACATGGCCATTTTGTAGTGACATCACATAAGAATCCAGTGAAATGTACAGTAGTACTACTTTGTTGGTGAACGTAATCAATTTTTGTAAATAGATGTGGCACTAACTACTTCTTATTAAAAGGCCATAGGATTAACTCCTTATCTTTGCTATTCTCCATCACATTGATGAGGTAATCCTTCACAGTCTTTTTGGAATCATAAATGATAGACTGCTGCGAAGCAAGGTGGGGGTCAACAAAGCCTACTGCATAACCGAAGTCCTGGCGTGAAACATAATGAACCTACATATATATAAACCCACATGATTGCAAAAATTGTAATAATAGTAACATAGATATTGACGCTTTGATTGTTAAATACTCAGTGTAAAACATCTCGCTATGCTGGCGTCCATTCTCTGAAGTTCAGCAGGTCAAACAAATCGTCCCAGTTGACTGGAAAGCCGCTGTATTTATGATGATGGAAGATTTCAGGTTTGAAATTAACCATGATTCCCGAGATTTTTGCTTGTTCCATGGCTTCTTGAAATTTGCTTGTAAAATTTCTCCAACATTGCACAAGAGGGCCAAGCTATAACTTTACATCTGTAACATTGTGTATAAGCTTTGCCCAGCTGCGTGTACTTCGGGGCCAAGGGGGCCATCTCCAACTTGCCCGAGTCTACGAGTGCTTGCATATTCTCATTCAACATCGGGTCATTGGGATCAAGCGCCAGTGCTGCTTCAGCCTGTGTGGCCTTGCTACTTCAATGCAGCGATGGTAGGAGGTTTTGTGGCCTTCACCATGGGCCACGACTTGTCTGGTTTTTCATAGTAGCTCGTCGGGAATTCCACAGCAGTTTCAGGAATTCCGCTTGCATTTTGTGGTCTTCATCCTTACCACGGCTTGCCGAGTTTTCAAGCAGCCGGTGTTGGTGCTGGGCTTCCCTCCCGCAGGTGGTGGTGCCGGGGCTGCCGGTACAGGCTTCCCACTTGGCGCGTAGAAGGATTTGAGCTTGGCTAGACTTTCTTGTCTCTGTTGGGCTAGACTTTT